>JABTXL010003921.1:1772045-1791390 GCA_025134845.1 Neodon shergylaensis | reverse complement strand
TATTTGAAGCTTCTACAAAGAGACATATATATATGTGTGTGTGTGTGTGTGTGAGTGTGTGTGTGTGTGACAGACTGATAATTTAAAATCAGCTAACTTGAATATATGTGAGAAACACAGGCTGTGTCCATGGTGACATCTGCCAACTCATGCATGCAGAGATGGTAAATGGTTTCTGGACACTTTGGTTTACTGATGGCAAACCAAAATGGAGTATGAGAAGGCTGGGGAAACGCCGAGTGCATGGTCCTCAAGGTTTAACAGGAGAACGGAAGCCCTTCATTTAGGCTGCTGCACCTGAGCACAGCTATTCACTGCTGTGCACCCAAGGACTTCTTGGTGACAGAAACCATGCAGTCATGAAAAGTCCAGAAGCCTACCAATATAATATGCTAAAGATAGGTGAATCCCTCTTTTCCCAGTTTTTTGAAATGTTGGCAAATTACTATTTCATACTAGTGTTCTAGGCCTTTCTGTCTTTTTTTTAAATGTATTTATTTTATGTGTATAAATGTTTTGCCTACATGTCTGTCTGTGTGCCACATGCCCACAGAAGTCAGAAGAGGAACAGGAGTTACAGATGGTTGTGAGCCACCACGCAGGTTCTGGGAATTGAACTCAGGTCCTCTGTAAAGGAGTGCCTAAGGCTCCCAGCATGCTAGGCTGGGTGAGCGCAATACTAATGAGCTATATTCCCAGTTCCTCTCTGCAACTTTTTGAGATAGTAGAAGAATTGTCTTTTTAGGAGAAAACTGAGAACAAGTGCTTGAGTGAAGATTTGCAAATTCACATTAGCATATCTTTAGATAACTTCTGCTGATTTGGAAGGCTAATTTAGTGAGCCAGTTACCTCAGTCCATGCAGGTATGCAAATATGACCTTGGGCATTGGAAGCCTGGGCACGAGATAGTCTGAACTTCCTGAATCTCTTAGTTCCCTTGGTACGACCTTCTCTTCTGAGGCTCGTCACGTGTGGGTAGGGCCAGAGCCTAGGCTTGCTCTCAGCCTAAAACGTGCAACAATCCTTATTTCAGCTTCCTAGGTACTGGGATTACAAGAACGTGCGTCGCCATGCCAGGCATGGCTTGTTCATGAATTCTTAACTGGGCATGGTTACACCACCACATGAAACACTTGCACGTCACTCAAAAGCTTCTTCTCCCAGCTGTCCACTCTACTTACCAATACCAGGCATGAAAAAACACAAATATTTGGTAAGAATGGCCCTTCCAGTCAAGACAGTCGGGCATGCCTGCAATCCTAGCACTCACAAGTCAGAGGCAGTTAGTCTACTGGAAGTCAGGAATGGGACTGTGTGTGTGTTCAACTTCAATGAGTTTCTGATTTACTTGATGAATTAAGATGGGTGTACTGACTAGTAAATGCCAGCTAGAAAGCCAGATATAGCTAGAGTGCCTGGTTTCCATTTCATAAAAATCCCATTTCTCTATTTATTGTAGTAATTTAGTCTCTCTCTCTCTTTCTCTCTCTCCAATCTGAGGGAGTCAGTTCTCTCCTTCCACTATATGGGTCCCAAGGACTGAATTTAGGTCCTAAGTTCATGCACCTTTACTCACTAAGCCACCTCACTGCCCATGATTTCCACATATGAGTGTTTCTGTAAACCTCAAGACTACATAAAAGGCAGCTGATGTGTTTTTTTTTTTTTTTTGGTTTTTCGAGACAGGGTTTCTCTGTGGTTTTGGAGTCTGTCCTGGAACTAGCTCTTGTAGACCAGGTTGGTCTCGAACTCACAGAGATCCGCCTGCCTCTGCCTCCCGAGTGCTGGGATTAAAGAAGTGCGCCACCACCGCCAGGCAGCTGATGTGTTTAATGAAGAGCACCAAGGCCATTTTCACATCATATGATCCTTTCCCTCCTCTGCAAGTAGGTGGCAATGCCAGCAGACCAATGTGCTGTGCTTCTATGATGGTGCAGTTAACAGAACTAATAACTGCACTCCATAGGACTCTTGGCTCCAACGACAACATCCTGTCAGAATCTGCTGTTGCTCAGCCACCGCACGGAGACAACCAGAGGTTAGCAAATGGCAGTGGGAGCCAGTGCAGTACCGTCCTTGGGTGGAATAAAGTTCCAAACCTTAACAGTGTATATTTATGCAACAATCAATTGTCTTGATTACATCATATTGTGGGGGGGGGTGACTCAGGCCTCAGATTCTGGATCCTTCTAGTTCATCCTCTCCAGTGGGAACTTATAATTTAAGCTTCTTCTTGCTCTGATTATTATTTTTTTTTTTACGGTCTCAAACTGTAGTCCAGGTTTATGGCAATCAACCTGCCTCAGCTTCCTCAATTAAAAAAAATAGAAATACTTTTAGAAAATTAATTTTGTCAGTGAAGAACCCAGGCTGTGACTAACACTAGCTTTGTGTTTCGAGAATCAGAATGTGATCAAAGGCCAGGTATGGGTGAACATGGTGTGCAGGCCAGTAACCCCAGCGTTCGGGAGAGGTGGGAGGATCTGCAGTTAAAGGATGTCCTCGGCTACACAGGGAATTCAAAGCCAGCCTAGACTATATGAAATGCATCTCTCAAAATAAGATAAAATGAAATAAAGACGATTGATAGAAAAGCCTGACTTCCACCTCTTTAAAGATGCGGCCCACCCACTTTGGAAGTGCTGCAATAGCAGCAGAAGGTCGGTAGGTGGCTCTGCTCCTTTGAAATAAAAGTACGGTTTGCAAGACAGGCAAGGAACACCACCCGCTAAGCAGAACCTTTAATCAAAACAACAAACAATATTCTGCAACAATGGCCTCTGGTTTAGAATAGTGTGGAGGCCTAAAAATTAAACCCAGAAGAAAAATTGCAAACTGTGTATGGGTAATCAATTTGCTAAAAGACAGGGAAGGTATTGTGTTTTGAAGAACATCAATTACTACCGGGAAGATGGACTCAGCATTTTCATAATTTACTGGCATCTAGGATGAAAGAAAAGTAAGTGTTGAAGCCTTTGAACACCCATTTATCCGAAGCTATATACTTTTGGTCATTTTACCAGAAATGTCAGATATTTAAAAGTTCGTGTGTGGGGGGAAAAAGTTTGCCCTCTAGGTTCTCAACTTTTACTCTGCCCCTGCCATCTTAGCTTTCTACTTAAGAAAAACTAGCCAGGGGTGCATTAAGACATAAAAGTCCAGCCTAGGTCGTAGTCGCCAGGAGAAATCTGCCTAAAACCAAAGAACTTTGTTTCAAGTCCTTTGGAAGGGTGGGAAGCCTGGTTTTTGTTTTATCTAAGTAAAGGAAAATGTATTTTAAATTAAAATACAGTTAAGGAGTCATGGTTTCTTTTTTCCCCAGACTTTGCTAAGAGCGGCAAAACGCAGGTGTTTACAGTTGCAGTGATTCTTTTCCTGGTTCCAGAGAAAGGTGACCACTCACATTTGAAGTGAGATGTACAATTTAGGCATTCAAGTTTGATAAATAATTCCCTTTTGAACTTTAAAAATTACATCACGTTATTTATTTACTCATCTATGGGGTGGAGAGAACGGGAGTCACGGCGGCCGCACTTGTGAAAATCAGAGAACAACGTTCGCGGGTCCGTTTTCTCCGTCGACTCTAGAAATCAAACTTAGGGCTTTAGGTTTGGCGGTAAGCGCCTTTGCCTGCGGAGTCGCCTCGACCGACGGACCCGTATTATTATTTTTTTTTAAAGAGGTAAAACACTAACGCTATCATGAAAATAAATGCTGGGGCGGGAGTTCTCAGTTGTCAGACTGTAATCCGAAAATAGAAATTTTAAAAAATTTAAAAACCAAACACTTCTCCGCTCAAATGAGAGCTTTTAGATCTATTTCTTTATCAAGAACACAATTAGGAATATTTTGGATGGTAAAGAGGCTGTTTTCTCGCTGTCGTTTTCAATCAGTAATTAATGATTGCGTGACACGTGGGTCGTCACAGTATTTCACAAGTTGCTCTCCCTGTGCGCAGAGAGCCTCTTTAAACGCGGAGACGCTAAGAACAAAAAACAGAGATCCTTGGCTGTGATTCTTGTACCGTTTAAATTACTTCAAACGTTCGGCTTTTAAATGTTAATTCCAGAGGCACTTATTTAAACGTCTTTGAGGAAAAAAAAACTTTTGAAAAATAACACCCAGGCAAAAGTCGGATCGAACCGGGTGAAAAATGAACATTGTTTCCCGAATGTGAATAGTTTAACTAGAAAGATGAAGCGCGCGAAAGAGGACAGAAACGAGAGAAAAACTATTTCACACCTAGCCCACAGGGTGCCTGTTCGGTGATCATTCACATCTATTACTTTTGATGGCAAGGAGCCGATCGGTCGAGACTCGATCTGAGTGGCTGTACTGAACGCGAAAATTTGATTACACCACCCCTACCCCAAAAAAAAAGTTTAAAACTTTGAGACTTGTTAGAAAAGAAACAGCCGTCCCGTTGGCGGGTCTTCTTGTTTCAATACTCTGCGGCGCACGCGAGCTAGGGTGGGAGGATGGAGGGGAGGGCGGCTGGGAGGTTGGAGGTTAAGACTGGAGGACACCAGGGCCGGATGAAGGAAGGAAGGATGGAGGGCGCTTTTCACCTTGACTCCGGATCAGGCTGCGAGCCGCGCGAGCTGCAGGGCCAGGGCTCCGCGCTGCTTCGAGGTACGTGGGGCGTGGCAAGGGCGTGGATTGCTGAGCCGCCCAGCCTCGGCAGGCCCGCAGGTATAAGAGACGCAGTTCCCCGCCCTCGGTGAGCTCCTCGGCGCTCCAGGTCCCTACTCTTCGCGAAGGCCGGGGCGGGCCGTTGGGTTGGTCCTCCAAGGGATGCTTTCTCCGAAGCGCCGAGGCCAGCCCCGTTCACCCAAAGCCGCGACCGCGCCGCTCCAGCCCTCACCCACCGACATGGCCCTGTACTGCGGCGACAACTTCGTCTACTCACAGCCCGCCACCGCCGCGGCGCCCGGTGCTCCCTCGACCTCCAGGGGCCCCTACGGGCTGTCCGACTACGCCGCGCCACCCGCCGCCGCCGCCAACCCCTATTTGTGGCTCAACGGGCCCGGCGTGGGCGGCCCGGCCTCCGCTGCCGGCTACCTGGGCGCCCCGCCGCCCCCCGGAGCAGCTCCGGGACCCTTCTTGCAGCCTCCAGCCGCTCCCGGTACCTTCGTGGGCACCCAGAGGGGTTTCGCGCAGCCCTCGGCTGCTGCTCCCGCCTCGCCCGCCGGCTCGGCAGCTCCAGGCGATCTGAACTGGCTGTCGGTGACCAACCCCGAGGACCTGATGAAGATGGTGCGGCCGCCGTACTCGTACTCGGCGCTCATCGCCATGGCCATCCAGAGCGCTCCGGAGCGCAAGCTCACCCTCAGCCACATCTACCAGTTCGTTGCAGACAACTTCCCTTTCTACCAACGCAGCAAGGCTGGCTGGCAGAATTCCATCCGCCACAACCTATCACTCAACGACTGCTTCAAGAAGGTGCCCCGCGACGAGGACGACCCAGGTGAGACGGCCAGGGCCGGTGTTTCCCGGGCGGGGAAGGATGCGGAGCCGCGCATCCTACAGGTGCTGGGAGCCAGAGCCCAAAATCGGATCTTTGCGCGGCTAGGTTGAAAATCCACACGCGGTCTTCTCATCACTGGAGAACATGTGGGAAAGAGCCACCTCCAACCTGGTCTGATAGGGATGCGTTAAGTATCAGATCTTAGGGAGAACACAGCTGGTCCCCTACGCTCAGGGCAGAAGCTGACCGGCTAGAAAAATAAATAAATAAAAGTGACTTAAATAGAAGACCGCTGCAAGGGACAATTTAGTTACTGGAAGTAGATTGGGAGAAAGACCGGGAGGAAAGGAACTCTTAAGAAGCAGCATGCTCTAGCACCTGTTGCAAACGGTGAAATGAGAACATGGGGCCTCAGAATTTCATTGCGTCCTTACCCGTTCACCTAACTAGAGAGCGGTGATTTAATGATAAAAATCAGAAGTGAAGCTGGGCGGTGGTGGCGCACGCCTTTAATCCCAGCACTCGGGAGGGAGAGGCAGGTGGATCTCTGTGAGTTCGAGGCCAGCTTAGTCTACAAGAGCTAGTTCCAGGACAGGCCCTAAACCTACAGAGAAACCCTGTCTCGAAAAAACCCAAATATATATCAGAAGTGGGCCAACTGAGGTTTAGGTAAATTGGCGTCCCACTGGTCTAAACCCAATCCCTTGAGTGCAGGAGACTGCTGCATAGGTTGTGTTCTGAATGTCGTCTTAACCTGGCAGAGGTGGAAGTGGAGCGAAGCTTACAAAGAAACAGGTTCTGTTTGAGGCCTTTTGAATGACCCTGAACAGCGAAGGGAGAGAGAGGGTGTAAATGAGATGAGAGCTATAGTTTTTTTAAACGTTTACCAGCGTCTTTTGTTGTATTGGGGAATGGAACCCAGGGCCTCAGACAAGCAAAGGATTAGTTAGCCCTAACCTTGGCAGAAGTCACTCTGGGCAGAAGTGGTTCTTTTTTTTTTCTTTTTCCAGTGCTGATAATGTATAGTGCAAACCAAATTTTAAAAAGTTAAACGTGATTAGACTTGTTATGTTCCTATATTTAGGAGGTGGAGCATGAAGAAATCAAGAGTTCAAGGTCAGGTTCATAAATAACCTTTCTCTTAAATCTCATTGTGTATATTTTACAACACATTTTAGTTTGGACACATTTCAAATGTCTTAATAGTCACTTGTGCCTAGTGGTGACACTTGGAGAGGGCATGCAGTTTTTGAAGATGCCCTTCCCAATTTAGCCTCAAACCACCCAAGATTTTTATGTCTGTCATGTGTCTTCCTTTGATCTTTAAAAAAAATTCAAAGATACTGCTATCTGGAATTTTTTTTAAAAAGAACAAAACCCCAGTGTTAGGTCAGGAGGGTAGTTAAAAATAGAACATTTGCCTGGTATATTGAGGTCTTGGGTTTACTCTCCAGCACTGGAGAGAAGAGGAAGATACTGATATCAAGTGACTCAATAGACCTATCCAGATAGTTACAGATACTGTACCCTCCCCACACACACACCTCTCTTGAGACCAGCCTGGTCTACAGAGTAAGTTCCAGGATTGCCAGGGCTGCATAGTGAGACCCTGATTCAAAAAAGAAAGAAAAAATTAAATTTGGAGCCAATTTACTTAAATCCTGCCTCACAATAACAACTTGTGTGTGGAACTTGGCGTACAGTAGATAGCCAGCCTGCACCTCGCCTCTCATCTGGAAACTGAAGGCCTTGGTCCTGTTGCCCCTCTCCATAGAGCTGTGGCGGACACTTGAGCTTCTCCATGACATACTCACTGTAAAGAGCTTAAAGACACTGGAGAACCTATTTGGGTGATAATTCTTTTTGGTTTTTCGAGACAGGGTTTCTTTGTGGCTTTGGAGCCTGTCCTGGAACTAGCTCTGTAGACCAGGCTGGCCTCGAACTCACAGAGATCCGCCTGCCTCTGCCTCCCGAGTGCTGGGATTAAAGGTGTGCGCCACCACCGACCGGCTTGGGTGATAATTCTAAGATGCAGTAGGTCTTCCCTTTCAGGCATTGGAGAGCATTTTCTACACAAGACATGTGTTGTGTTTTAAGCGAGTAGAGAATTTTCCCAGTGGACAACTTGGTTTTACAGAGACACGGCCTGTTCAGATGAGCATGGGGTGCTGGTTCCCAGTTTCCTTGTACTGCAAATAAGCCCCGTCAGTACAGTTATTACAGTCTGATTGCTCGTTAGTATAATTTAACACTTTGTAATTTTTTTTCAAATGTGATTCAGTTGTAGGAGTTGTAAAATTTTTCATAAATAATTGTAGTAACTACTGTTCGGGCTGCTTGCCGTGTGCCAGCTATTACACCAAGGTATCATTTAAGCCTAAGTTAACTTACTACATGTTATAACTTACTGTCCTCCTTAGTTTAGAAAACAAATGGAAGCGCCTGGTTTTTTGTTTTTGGTATTTGTGTGGGGGGGGGGGGGTGGGGGGGGGTGTTCAAGACTGTTTGAAGCCTGTCCTAGAACTCTGTAGACCAGACTGGCCTTGAATTCACAGAGATCCGCCTGATTCTGCCTCCCAAGTACTGGGATTAAAGGCGTGTGCCACCACTATCTGGTTGGAAGCTCCTGTTTTAATAGCACCAGAATTTCATAATTTTGCAAATCTACATGGGAAGGTGGTGGGTGTAGGTACCTCAGGAATAATAAAATTAGGTCTTAAGATGGAAGTGGCAGGTGATGGTAAGATAAGGTAGAACTGGCTACAACAGCTTATTCTGGATTTCTCTTTCTTAGTGGGTAAGACCTCGAGAGGAGGATGACACTAGAATGAGCACCTTGGTCAACATTTAATGAATCTGATTTCCTGGTAGTCCAATGTGGGCTGCAGTGATCTTCCCTAGCTGTGTTTTGTTAGCTAATCGGTCATTTGCTGTCCAGAATAATTAAGCAGCGAATTCTAAGCCAGTCATTGAGGCACACAACCTGTAATTCTAGGATTTGGGAAGTGGAGGCAGAAGGAGGCATCGCCTGCACAGCAAGTTGGGGGCTGCCTGGACTATGCAAGACCCTGTCTCAACAAATAGAAAGGAAAGAGAAAGAAGAGGGCTAGGGCTGTATGTCCAGTTGTAGATACCAGCCTATCATGTATAAAGCCCTGCTTTTGATGCTTTTGATTCTCAGCATTATAGAACAGGTATGGTGGGAGGGAGACAGCAGGACCAGAGTAAATTTAAGGCCAGCATGAAATATATAAACTGTCTTTAAACTCCAGCAACAGACCCCATTCAACATATCTTATAATGTTATTCTGCCTAATTTATATATTTACTTTGTCATAGATGTATATCTATAGGAAAAAAAAACAATTGATAGGATTTGGTGCTGTTGGTGATTTCAGACACCCACTCAAGTGTCTTGAAACTTTAAGGGTTTTATTCTGTGCACAAAAATAAAATAGAACCTTCAAGCTGGGTGTGGGAGCACACACCTTTAATCCCAGCACTCGGAGCCCCAGGCAAGTGGAGTTCAGGCAAGCCTAGCCTGGTCTACAGAACAAGTTCCAGGACAGTCAGGGCTACCCAGAGAAACCCTGGCTCAAATAATCATTGAAAAAGGATCCTCACTAACTTTCTTTTTTTCCTCAGGGAAAGGTAATTACTGGACTCTAGATCCAAACTGTGAGAAAATGTTTGACAATGGAAACTTCCGTCGGAAACGAAAACGCCGTTCTGAGGCCAACAGCAACCTCACTGTGGCTTCAGGAACACCAAAATCAGAAGGACTGTCCTCAAGACTAAGAGTGAGTGGGAAGCTAGAAGGAGACAGCCCCTCGTCTCTGAGGCCATCTCAGTCCCCAGAGCCTACAGAAGGCACCAGCAGTACCTCCTCCTCTCCTGGAGCATCCACACACATCTCCACGCCGTGCCTCAACACTTTCCTCAGCACACTCAACACTCTAAGCGTAAACCCCAGCAGCATGAGTACCCAGCGAGCCATCCCAGGCAATCGCCGCCACCTGGGGGGCACCCAGCTGCCCCCCGGCCCATTCCCCAACACCTCCATCCCAGACAGCTCTCCAGACTCCATGCAGCTGAGCACTGTGGGTGGAAGCAACCAGCTATCTTCCTACTACAACCCATTTCCTGGCAGCAGCAGTGGGGACCAGAGTAGCCCCTTCAGCAGCGCCTTCTACAACTTCAGCATGGTCAACAGCCTCATCTACCCCCGGGATGGCTCTGATATGTAAACTACTCCGACTTTGTCGATGTATACTTGAGATCCACTTTGAATGTAGACTCAGTTCAGGAGGTCTGGGGTAGGACTGCACTTCTGCATTGATTTCTGTGAGCTGCTGAGTGATCCCACTGACTACGCTCGCAGTAACCAGAGTAGTTCTTACATGCCAGGTTTCTCTGGCTGTGAGCCTCTCTGGAGATAAAAGGCACCTTCCTTGGTCCTGGGATAGTAGGGAGAACTCTGAGGACTGCATCTATTCTTATTCTATACCAGAGCAGCAAGCTCAAATGTATACAGGCAGCTTGGTGGGGGAACAGCCCGTTGAAGTTATGGGTGGGAAAATTAAAGCCGTTGGCAGCTGGAGGCATGGGGGATTGACCATCTGGTTATCTCCTCCAGGACAGCATTCTGACTTTTCGAAGAAAGTCAGTTAATCTAGTTTTTTTTGTTTCGTTGTTTTGTTTTGTTTTTTGTTTTGTTTTATAAGAACTCAAATTTTATATTATATCCTTTGCTTCCTGTGGTATCTGGAAATGCCACAAACCCTTTCTGAATCTAGCTCACGAGTTACCTCTGTCTGGAAATGGTAGGTGCTACTGGAGTGCTTTGTGCCAAAATGTTTATATAGCTGAAAGGTCAACTTACTTACTTCTGGACAGCAAGTTTCCTTATGTTCCAAGATATTGGGTTTCTGAAGCCGTCGATAGTACCAAATTCTGTGTGGGTGATAGGTATGAGTGCTCTTCTGAGATGGCAGGTAACACACATACCAAGGTCACACGTAGGAAATGATGGGTTCTTAAACATGCCAGCGTCATAATAAACACAGTGTACATGGGACGATTAGGTCCGTGTGGTAAACCTGGCATCATGCCCCTTTTAGCTTATGCCCTTGGTATGTCATTGACAGTGACATCTTACAGGTTAATTTTGGTTGGGTTTTTGAGACAAGGTCTCTGTGTAGCCCTGGTTGTCCTGGAACTGACTATATAGACCATGCTGCTGGCCTTGAACTCACAGAGATGCCTCTGAGTGCTTCCACTTCCAGACCAATCTTACAGTTTTTAATGAGAGACTATTCTGGTAAATGCTTTTAAAAGTTATATGTATATAATTTGTTTCGGTACCACTTCTGAGGTAACTTCATTTGAATCATCTTGTAGTGCGGAGAATCTAACACAGCATAGTTGAACAAAGAGCGCTAACAAACAGGACCGGTTGGATTTACAGCAACAGTCCACCACTAAAATGAAGGTAATCTACAAGCTCCTGTGCTACCATGTTCTTCAGATATTGACGTGAGACACGAACGTCATGAAATTGTGTATGGCGGGGGGGGGGGGCGGTGGGATCCCTGGTGTGTGTGTGTATGTCTATGTGTTTTTTTAAGACAAGGATTTATTTTATGCCCCCTGTATATTAGAAGTCACAGCATTAGTTTAAATGTTTTAGAAATGTATGGAAAATTTTAATGGCCTCTTAATGTACAAATTGCATCACTGTTGTTTATTAACTGTTATGCAAAAAGATAACCAATGAAACTACCTGGACTCATACTTTATGCATAAAAATTTTCTTAATATTTTTGTACGTGAAGAATCCTGAGGACTTTTATGAATATTTCTAACACAACTCTATATTTGTAAATTAATTTATAATGTCTGCTGGAGCTGCAAAGATTTTTTTTCCCCCTGAGAAAGTACTCTGCATGCTAAGAATAAACTCTTCAATGGAATGATGGCCCCTGGCTTCGGCATTACTGCTTTTCTGACCTCTGTGCCTTTCTTGAAGGAACAAAAACAGATGACCTTTCACCCAAGCCACTAGAGGGACTCTGTGTTTGACTTTGACACTGAATTTGCTCCACCTATCCCCAGGTGAAAGAGCTAGGATAACAGTCTTCCTGAAGGTTTTGGGCATGGGTGTTATGTTTATTTCTAATACAGAAACAGTTCTGGTAGAAGCTAAACTTGAGCTGGGATGGATGGGCCACAGTAGTAGAGTGCTTGTGTAGCCTTCCTAGTATAAGGCTCTAATTGGGGGCGGAGGACAGAGTAAGCTGAGTTCCAGTGCACAACAGTCCAAAGAAAACAGTGCTGAGCCGGGTGGTGGTGGTGAACGCCTTTAATCCCATCAGAGGCAGGTTTATCTCTGCATTCCTGGCCAGCCTGGTCTACAAAGTGAGTTCCAGGACAGCTAAGGCTGTTACACAGAGAAACTCTGTCTCGAGGGGAAAAAGGTGCTCTGAGGCTGCCCTCACGTGGAACTCTGCGGGGTGAACATGTTTTGGGGGGAGAAGGAGCTATAGGCAGTCCATTTCCAAGGCTGGAAGTTTGAACTTGGCCCCACCCAGAAAGTTCTTGTTTAGGCTGTCCCACTGACTAGATGCCAGAAGCGTACTCACAGTACAAATAGCTACCCTGGGTGGGAAGGTGGTCACATAGTGCCATATTAACTCTGGGAAGAACCCTTTACCTAAACCTCCTCAAGGGGGTCAAGTGTGAGGATTAGTTGGGAAAAAACAAACCGGATCAAAATTTATTAGAACTAGATCTAGGTACTTGGTTGAATTTAAAAACTAGAATGATAGCATTTTGAGGACCTGCCTTGGGGTGGGGAGCAGCAAGGTGACTGAGACCAAGTATGAAATACACCAGAATGTGGCTCTTGCAACCATTACCTTTCAGAGCAAGGAAGTTCCTGGGGCCCGGATGATTCCAGGTCAAAGTGCGCCAGCACCCAGTTGCTGCATTGCATCTGTTTCCTGCCTTGAAACCATATCAGAAAATTTAGAAGTGGGCTAGACCACACTTTGGGTTGCTTGCAGCAATATTGAGAACACAATGCCCTATGATATGTAGCGAGGGTCCCTGGGGAGTGAACTCAGTAAGGTTAATAATGTCTCTGCTTTCCGTGGTCTGCTGTGCCCTTTGAGATGTGGCAGGACAGGAGAATTTTGGGTTTGGGAAGTAGTATTTGAAGCCCAGGCTGGCCCTCAAACTCTCTGTAGCAGAGGCGGACATTGTTTTTGCACTTTCTGAGTGCTGTGCCATCGTGTGCTCGGTTCATCTGGGCGTTTTAAAATCCCCTACCACGCTTGAACTTTCTGAAAAAAGGCAGCTGAGGAGGCTTTGAAAACAGCTCTGCAGCCTCCCCCTCTGCGCGGCCAACTGTGCTCCTGTATCCCTCCCAAGGCAAACCAAGGCCGCCAGGAACACAAAAGAGCCCTGAACTTCAGAGGAGATTCCCAGGGCCTTCTCTGCCTTCTGAAGATTGAAAGCACCTGTCTTTAGGGTCTGGTTGGCTTTTGTCTTTTTTTTCCCTACTGCTTCTGGGGTCATTAATAAGAAAGAAACCCCCGGTGCTCTCCCGGGGCAGGAGGTCGACTGGCCTCTAGGCTAGAGTTCTAGCTTTGGCTTTGCCTTTGTCATGGAGAGCTGTCATCTGGGGCATGCGGTTAGGCCGGGTTAGGTGGCTGGCACCACTAAGAAAAGGAATTTCCTGCCAGATTTGGGAACAAAACACAAAGAGGCCCAGCAGACTAGTGCCCTCCTGAATTCCTCTCCAGGAGGCCTTAAGAACGGCCCTTTCTCATGTTAAAAAAGGCAAGTGTCACTATTGACCCAACTGGAAGGTGGCTGTGTCCAAACACCTATGTAACTGACTTAACACTCTATCAGCCCTTCTAATAACAATGAATTAGAGAGTTATCACCCTGCCTGGGAGTTTCTACAGCCAGGCCTGATCAGTGATCTAAGTGACTGCTTCAGGCAAGTGCTCAAATCAGGATTCAAAATGAGGCCGTGGGGTTGGAGAGATAGCTCACACCTTAAATTCCAGCATTTGGGACAGAGTTTGGGACCAGCCTGGTCTACACTGGATTCTAGGGCAGTCAGGGCTACACAAAGAAACCCTGTTTAGAAAAGCAATATAACAAAAAAACACGTGTGTGTATGCACACGCGCGTACACACACACACCCTTCAAAAGAAATAACGTATATATACTGTTCTTGCAGAGAGCCGAGTTGGGTTCCCAGCACCCACGTGGGGGCTCACACATCTGATGTTCTGACTCCTTGGGCGCCTGCACATGTGCTGCACATTCAGACAGTCAGACCACACACAAACATTTTAATTTCATTTTGTTTGCTTTTTGTTTTTCCTGGGTTTCTCTGTAGCCTTGGAGCCTGTCCTGGAACTAGCTCTTGTAGACCAGGCTGGTCTCGAACTCACAGAGATCCGCCTGCCTCTGCCTCCCAAGTGCTGGGATTAAAGGTGTGCGCCACCATCGCCCGGCAAGGGCGAGACTTTCAAGTCCCTCCCTCACAGGTTTGGGGAAGTTAACACTTCTGAACAGCTGCTGTGGCATGCCCACGGAAGGAGCACTGCTTCAGCAGTGGCAGTGAAAGCGTTCCTTTCGAAGAAAGAACTTCCATGCAGCCAAGCATGCCCTCTGCCAGCCCTAGTCACTATCATCAGCCCCAGACTCTCCCTGAACTCAGTTTTGGACCCACGTCCTGGTAGCCTTCCTGCTGAGAAACCACCAAAAGCAAAGCCCCAGTTAGGATGATGGGACACTCCAGCCCAAGGGGACGCTGAGGAGTGGCGAATGCTTTGGCTGGAGAGGGGGTGAGGACACTTCAGAGAGGCCTCATCCCAGATGAGAGTTGCCAGGTATGGAATTCCGGGAGAGAAGGAACAGGTGCTGGTTGGGAGGGACTCGAGAGAAGCCTGGGCCTGAACGATGGAGATGAGAAATGCCAGTGGGAGGCAGCTGTTGGAGCAGAGAGGGCAGGGAAGGAAGCTGGAAGGTGGAGCTACAATCTAATGAAGTCCCTCAAAAGGACGGAATCAGAAAGAATACAATCCGTGTTTCCGTTCTCGCGTGGCGGCTCATACCGGTAATCCCAGTACTCGGTGACTGAGGACTGGGCGTGGGTTTGATGTCAATGTGGGCTACAGAGTGAGCACCAGGGCAGCTAGAACTAGTAGAAGACTTTGTGTCAAAACAAACAGGAAAACCACAAACCAAAACTGAAAGTAAATAATAAATCAAAGTATTTCCAGCCTGGTGCAAAGCTACACACATGAAATCCCAGCACACAGGAGACAAACAGGTGGGTTGTTTTGTAAGTTTAACGGCAGGCAGTTGTATAGACAGGGATCCAGGCTACTTAGGGCTAGATAGTGTGACCCTGTTTCAGCAAAACAAAACAAAAAACACAATGAGAGATCATCATTAATCAATCAAATAGTTGCATAAATAATTCCAGGATTCCAAAGAGAAAATACTCAGGGTGTGTGATAGATAAGACATAAGACACATACCACACACGCTCAACCAGAGAGTAGGCCTGGGCCCCAGAGGGCGGCTGCTGACTCCCCTGAGGCCAAGCTGCTTGAATGGAGAAGAAGAAAGCCTTGCAGCCTGGAGGTCAAACTTGGACAGCCTGGAGGGGTGTGCAGGGACAGGGGCAGCAGCTTACAGTTTCTTTCTAATTATTTGTCTTCCTCATTTTTCCAAACAAAAAGTCTTGCTACTACTGACTACTGAAATAACCTACTACTACTACAGAAAATAACCTATTAATAAAACACATTTATAATTAGGGATTGGAGAGAGTGATGCCTGTTCTTTCAGAAGACCCTCACACAGACAAAACACCAATGCATATAAGATAAATAAACAAAGAAAGAAACAAATTTTTTAAAAGCATACCTAAGAAACCACATTTAATTATTTTGGGCTTCATATGGTAGGTTGGTAACGCTCATGCTAACTCACATGCAATTCTTCTGTTGTTAGACAGGGTCTCTCTATGTATGTAGCCCTGGCTGGCTTAGAACTCTGTACGTAGACAATGGCGGCCTATAAATTACAGAGATCCACCTGCCTCTGCCCCCGAGTGCTGGGATTTTCTTACCATTCCCGGCTGAAATGCTTTAAAATGTTTTTTTTTTTGTTTGTTTTTGTTTTGTTTTGTTTTTTTTTGAGACAGAGTTTCTCTGTAGCTTTGGAACCTGTCCTGAAACTAGCTGTTATAGACCAGTCTGGCCTCAAAGTCACAGAGATCCACCTGCCTCTGCCCCCGAGTGCTGGGATTAAAGGTGTGCACCACCACCACCAGGCCTAAAATGTTTTCTTTATTTTATTTTTTTATTACATATATTTGTTTGTTTTGTGTGTGTGTATGTGTGTAGTCAGAGGACAACTTTCAGAAATAGGTTCTCTCTTTCTACCTTGTGGGTCCTAGGACTCCAGTGAACATACCATTACCTGCACACACACCAAACAAATAAACAAATGTGGTAAAAAATTTAAAGAGTTTTGTTACCAGGGATGGTGACTAGTGACACTTGCCTTTAATACCAGCCCTCAAGAGGTAGGGGCAGGTGGATCTTTCTAGGCCATCCTTGTCATACTGACTTAGCCCAGGCTAGTCTTGAACTTGCTAGCTGAGGACTTTATACTCCTGATCCTCAGACCGGGCTTCATGTGCAATGTTTTGTGGCCCCAGTTTTGATCTTTCTCTGGTGTCTCCTCTTGCAGTTCTACCTGATTTAACACCAGTTTTCATCTCAGTCCATTTGGTTTTTCTGGTCTGTGTTTGTTTTACTTGGCCTTGAAAGTCTTCTGAAAAGTCATTTATCGCTGAGCAGTGGTGGTGCACACCTTTAATCTCAGCACTTGGGAGGCAGAAGCATGCTGATCTCTTTGAGTTCGAGAACATTCTGGTCTACAGAGCTAGTTCCCAGACAGACTACACAAAGAAACCCTGTCTCAAAAATAAATAAATACATACAAAACTGAAAGAAAAGTCATTATCAAGGAATGGAGTGAGTTACACTCACTGCGGAGTAGAGGAAAGGGAGACAGCACAGAGGGTAAAATAACATGGGGACTAGGGAGGTCGAGTCAGGTGGACCAGAAGGTCATTCTCAACTACTTAGCCACTTCAAGGCTAGCCTACAGGAGATCCTGTGGTTTTACTATAAGCTGAGAAGCACCAGTAGGAATGTTTCTTAGCAGAGATCAGAAGAATCAGACTGAATTTTAGAAGAATAGGTTGTGCTCAGGAGGCCCCTGTGTATAATCCCAGCACCTGAGAGGTTAAGCAGGAGACTGTCGTGAGTTGAAGCCAGCCTAGTCTACATAGTGACTACCAGGTCAGCCAGGGCTACATAGCAAGGCCCTGTCTCAAAGAGACAAACACAACAACAACAACAACAAAACCCACCAACACCCCCCTCCCCATCACCAAACCAAACCAAAATCAAGTTTTGGGGCTCAGTGTTGTCTGTGTTGTAGACACACAGTAGCATGTGGAGACTAAGATTCAGGCGG
Source organism: Neodon shergylaensis (assembly GCA_025134845.1). Lineage (NCBI taxonomy): Eukaryota > Metazoa > Chordata > Mammalia > Rodentia > Cricetidae > Neodon > Neodon shergylaensis. The sequence continues at coordinate 1,774,339 of JABTXL010003921.1, read as the reverse complement.
CGGCAGGCTGTCAGCAGGTGATCATGGTGTGGCTCAGGTGTGGACAGTAGCCAGGGGCACAATCTATTTTGGAGGAAGAACTGATAAAATTGCTAATAAATTGGATACAGAATATGAAAGCAGGTTCCTTAAGTCGTCAAATGGAAGCAGGAAATAGAAGGGAACCAGCGAGGGGATCAGTTGAGTTTTAAAGAGCACCCCACCCAGTAGTTCTGGGGTCCTGAAAAGCTGCCAGTCGCCTCACCAAGTGTTATCAGGGTTTCTCTGTACAGCCCTGCCTGTTCTGGAATTCACTCTGTAGACCTGGCTGACCTCAAACTCACAAAGATCCATCTGCTCCTGCTTCCAGAATGCTGGGGTTAAAGGTATGCACCACCACCACCAGGCTGGAATTTATTTTGTAGTCCAGACTACCCTTCAACATGTGCTAATCCTCCAGATACAGCTCTCAAACATGGAGATTGCAAGCATGAGTCACCCCGTGCACCATCACGCCCATAGAGATCCTCCTGCCTCTGCCTCCTACCTGCTGGGATTAATTCTTTGATAAGTATATCCTTATAAGCAAATTTAGTCAGACCCCAAACTACATTTTTCCCTGAAAAATCAAAGCCTACAATGTTCGCTTTAAAATATAACATAAATCAGTAAGTTCTTGTATATTAAATAATTAAATATAGGTGAAATAGAAAAAGGATTCTAGGACTTTCTTTTTCATTGGTGAGCTTATTATATTTGCTAGCCCACTGTAGACAGATTTGATTAACTTCTGTCATTTTTTAAAGATTTATTTATTTTATATGCACTGATGTTTTGGTGATGTATCCTGTGTGAGGGTGTTGGATCCCCTGGAACTGGAGTTACAGATAGTTGTGAGCTGCCATGTGCATGCTGGGAATTGAATCTGGGTTCTCTGGAAGAGCAGTCGATGCCCTTAAACTGTTGAGCCATCTCTCCAGCCCCTACTTCTATCACCTTATTAAATTATTCCTAGTGTTTTGCTTCTTTATTCATTTTTACATTTTACACTAGAGAACTGTATCCTGTGTGGTCCACTTTAGCTCAGGCTGTATAGCTGAGCATGACCTTGAGTTCCTGACCTGACCTTTTGTATTTGCCTCCCAGTGATCCCAAGGGATTACACTTGAGTGCCATCATGCTTGGGTTCTGTTTTCAATTTCCTTTTCTTTCTTTTGAGTGCGTGCATGCGTGCGTGTGTGTGTGTGAACACGTGTGTGATCATTCATGCATGTGGGTCCAGCTCGTGTGTGTACTTGTGTACTGAAGATTGAACCCGGGGCCTCCCACATAGTAAGTTAGCCTCTATCACTGAACTACACCCCCAGGTTTCTATTTACATTTTATTTTGAGATAGGGTCTCACTAAGTTGCACAGGCTGGTACTGAACTCGTGATTCTCCTGCCTCGGTGTCTTGAGTGGGATTTTAGGCCTGTACCACCAGGCCCAGCCTCTTCCTCTGCTTCTTGATAGTAATGTAGTTGTCACTCAGTGGGTGCAAATCTTTCTTAAACTCTAGGCTTCAATTTCATCTTCTGCAAAGTGAAGAACATAATGTTTATTTACTCTATTGCAGCAGCGTATCTTCAAGACACTTCCTAGTCTTTTGAATTCACTTTCTTTAGTCCCCACAAGAGAAAGAACACCTTTCTTTCCCTCTGGGCTTTTGCCCTTCCCTGCCAATTGTTGATAATTGGCTCCTGTCAGAACAATGAACTTCCACTGCGGATCACCTGCCAGGCTTTTACGAGGAAAAAGTCCTGCACAATTTGGCTTGCTATTGCTTCATTTTTCACAGGCTAGGCAAGCACTTTATAGATGAGCTATAGCCCCAGCTCCCTTTGCTTGCATTCATTAGCTCATTCATTCATTATTTGGTTAAGCAGGGTTTCATGCAGCAGGATCTTGAGGTCAGCCTGGTCTTAGATGCAGGAGGCCTCCAACTTGTTATGTTACGTAGCTGAGAATGACCTTGCACTAACTAACTCTTCCTCTACCTGCTTCCACCCCCCAAATGCTGGGATGACAGGCAGGTACCATTTAGTACTAGGGATAAAACCCAAGGCCTCAGGCATTCTAGGCAAACACTCTACCAACTGAGTTGCAGCCACAGCCCACCATTGATTTATGTTTTAAGAATATATGTATCAAAATACATTTATCAGAATATAATATAGATAGATAGATAGAAAGAAAGATAGATAGAAAGAAAGAAAGAAAGAAAGATAGATAGATAGATAGATAGATAGATAGATAGATAGATAGATAGATAGATA
>JABTXL010003921.1:1751654-1765552 GCA_025134845.1 Neodon shergylaensis | reverse complement strand
GATAGATAGATAGATAGATAGATAGATAGATAGATAGATAGATAGATGGATGGATAGATAGACAGATAGATGATAGATATACATGATAGATAGATCGATGATAGATAGATGATAGATAGATAGATGATAGATGGATCGATGATAGATCGATGATAGATAGATGATAGATAGATGATAGATATACATGATAGATAGATGATAGATAGATCGATGATAGATAGACAGATAGATAGATAGATAGATAGATGATAGATAGATAGATCGATGAGAGATAGATGATTGATAGATAGATAGATAGATAGATAGATAGATAGATAGATAGATAGATAGATAGATAAGCCCCTTCCATCAGGCACACTGGTGGAGGTGAGAGGACAATTTCTCTGGAGTCATTTCTCTCCTTCCACTGTGGGCTCCAGAGATGGAATTTAGATTGGCAGCTGTGCCAAAATGCTTTTACTCTGAGGAATCCCTCGTCTCTCCAACTTCCTCTTACAAATTGAGACTAGAGAGCAGAGGGGGTTTGATTTGAATTCTGTTTCTCCTGCCTTCGAACATGGCAATCCCTTCATTTCTGTTTTCTTCTTTCCTTTCTCTCTTTCTTCCTTGCTTTTGCTTCTTTCCCTTCTTCCCTCCTTCTCCCCACTCTCTCTTTCTTTCTTTTAGTTTTTTTTTTTGAATTATTGGCTACTAAACTCAGGATTTACACATGCTAAGCAGAAGTTTTGGCACATAAGTGATATCCCTCAAATTTTCTTGTATTTTTTTTAAATTATGTATACGTGTGTGTGGGTGTTTGTGTGAGTGCAGGTGTGGATGGAGATTAGAAGAGGCTTTGGGTGTTCTAGAGCTGGAGTTACAGCAGTTATGAGTTATAGGGCTTAAGGACTAAACTTGGATCCTCTGGAGGAGCAAGAGTGCTCTTAACTACTGAGCTCTCTCTAGCTCAAGTTTTCTTGTCTTCAAAGTAGTGACAATTCAACCTAGCTACCAGGGTCTAGATGGATGTTTAAACATTATAGAAATTGTTGTACTCTGTTCCTTTTCCTCCTTTTTGAGACAGGGCCTTTCTATGTACCCCTGACTAGCCTGGAACTTGCTACTCCATTATTCATCTGTCTCGGCCTCTTGAGTGTGGGGATTAAAGGCATGCACAACCACACCTGACCTATCAGGTTATTGTCTGGTACTGTGTGCCTAAAGATGAAGGAATGAAAGGCAAACCGTTGCTCACCATGGAATATGGAATACAGGCCCAAGGGACAGGTCAGTAGTATGACTGATATCCACAAAGCATGGATGCTTTCCCCAGTGAGCAAGGCAAGTCCGGCTGGGGACATGGAGAGGGTACTGGTAGGTGATGACTCGTCCAGTTGGACAAATGCTTGTAAGACTTTAAGACAATTCTGAAACCATTTCTGACAACTCTGAATCCTCTCAGCCTCCATGCCACAGTGCTTCCCCTCCTCCCCTGGGAACCAAGGACACAACAGCTACACATGCACGTACTCAGTTCCTGAACAATTACCCATATACATATGTTTTGATTCGGTCTCCTGGGAAACGGGGTCAAAATGACCTCTTACCTCATCTGATCTGGTAACAGCTCTCCAGCCAATTATTGATAATAGCCCTTTTAAATTAGCCAATCACAACCCCCCGTTATTTCTGTGGCCTTCTCCTTTAAAAGTAGCCTGTGGCATCTATTTGGGGTCTCTCGGCTTCCCAAATGCTGAGGGACCCTGTCATGACAGAATTAATAAAATCCTCATGCTTTTGCATCAGCTGTGGTGTGAGAGGTGGTCTCTGGGGGCGACTCCTCCTCGGTGTTTGGACGCTAGAGTCCAACATGCTCTCTGGAGATAACCAGGTCTATCAAACCTTTGTCTCATCAGCTGCTTAAAAACTTGCCTAGGCTCTGAAGTCCATAAAACCATCTTAGCACAGATGAAGGCACGACTTCCCAGGTCTTCCTTAGTTACATAGAGGAGTTTGAGGCCAGCCTGTTGGAGAAGTCAATGAGTAATAACAAAATCATAGCTGTAGTGGAAGACAGGCTTGTACAGGAGCTGGGTGTGATGGAGGATGCTGTAGTTCCTGCAAATCTATGGGTGGAGGTAGGAGGATCGCCAAGAGGTTGAGGCCAGCCTAGACTACAGAGTGAAACCTTGTTTTGAAAAATTGAAAAAGGGGGCCTGGAAAATTGGCTCAGTGTTCTAGACTACTTGCTCCTATTGCAGAGGATCTGAGTTTGGTTCCCAGCACCCACATGGTTCCCAGGGGCTCACAAACAGCTGTAACTCCAGTTTCAGAGGTTCTGATGGCCCGTTCTAATGTCCAAGGGTACCAGGAACTCACATGATGTATACATAGTATGTGAAACACTCATACACATAAAAAAGAAACCTAAAACAAACCTTAAAAAGCTGCTGCTCTTTCTGGATTTATTGTTGTTTTGTTTTTCAGGAAAGCAATGAAAAAAGCACAACAAGGACACACTAAACTCAATAGTTTGGGGGAATTGAAGTCTTTGCATAGGAAATAGCAACATAAGGAAGCCAGAACTGCCTACGCTCCAAGAATATCCTCGCCAAATGTGATGTCAAAAACTGATAGTTCCAACAGTTAGGAGGCAGAGGCAGGCAGATCTCTGTGTGTTCAAGGCCAGTCTAGTCAACGCAGTTCTAGGCACACCTACACCACAGTTGTAGCTATCAATTGCATAGCTATCAATTGCGCATACAAAAATGATTTTCCTTAGGAGCAATTCGGGAGCAATCTGCACATTGATAGCAGATACATCTCCGCCTTTGGGGCAGAAGTCAGTTTTTAAGAAGTTCCCCAGTAACCGGGTGTGGTAATGCGCAGAGGCAGGTGGAGAGCTTGAGGCCCGAATTGCGCATTGCAGAATTGCGCCTTACAGAATTAGATAGCTCCCTCCAGATCTTGCTAGCTTCTCTCAATGCTGTGCAAGGTCACATGCCAGCATATCCAAAACCTGCCAAATCCTGTCTGTTCTTGGGCAAGAACCTTGAATGAGTGTCTTGCCTGACGGAGCTGTGAGAAAGGACTGGACTTCAGCAGGCCAGCTCAAATTGGGTTGCGGTGGTTTCTCATGGATTTTTGTCATGACATGTGAGGCCCCGAAGGTGCTAGAGGAAACCCCACGCGGATCTCACATTGGGTAGTTTTGGTTTTTTTTTTGTTTTTTTGTTTTTTTTTCGAGACAGGGTTTCTCTGTGGCTTTGGAGCCTGTCCTGGAACTAGCTCTGTAGACCAGGCTGGTCTCGAACTCACAGAGATCCGCCTGCCTCTGCCTCCCGAGTGCTGGGATTAAAGGCGTGAGCCACCATCGCCCGGCTCATTGGGTAGTTTTAAAAAGTGAATAGAACTGAAATATTTGAAATATGCATATATGCTCTGGAAGTGGAGACAGTTTCTTCCCTTCCAGTCCATATTGAAGCACGATAGATATTGGGGTTCAACCTGAACACCAGAAAAGCAAAGCAGCCAGCCACTGGCTCTTACCTTGACCTCAGTCCGAAAATGGTGATCGTGCCTGCAGGAAACCTGAAAATGAGACTGGGACTGAGAGGTGACTCCTCCCGTTTTATAATCCTCTCTAGATCTGGGATTAAGGGCGTGCACCACTTCAGCCTGGTTTCTATGGCAAGCTAGTGTGGTTACTGGGATTAAAGGTGTGTGTCATTGTAGCTACTGGGATTAAAGGTGTGTGTCATTGTAGCTACTGGGATTAAAGATGTGTCATTGCTGTCTGGTCTTTAAGGCTGGCCAGTGTGGCTGTTTTACTTTTCTGATCTTCAGGCAAGCTTTATTTATTAAAATACAAATGAAATGCCACTACACAATATGCCTTTAATTTCCTTTTAAAGTTAATTAATTCACTTTGTTTATTTATTTGTGTATGTGTGTAAGGGGTGCCCTCAGAGTCTAGAAGAATGGGTCAGATTCCCTGGTGCTGGATGCTGGAGTTATGGGTGGCTGCGACCTGATGTGGGTGCTGGGAACTGAACCGTGGACTTTCAGGAGATCAAAAGCACTCCTTTTGGGGTGGGGGTGGTATTGAGACATAGGCCTGGGTGTCGTAGAACTCACTTTGTAGACCAGGCTGAACCTTGAACTCAGAGATCTGCCAGCCTGTGCCTCCCAAGTGCTGGGATCAAATGTGTGCACCACCACACCCGGCTCCTTTTATATTTCTAAGTGTCTTGTATACAGTTTAATTTACACATTTATTTTTGCATTTAATGTGCTGTATATGGGACTGAAGAGATGACTCAGTGGTTAGAAGCAAGAACTGCTCTTGCAGAAGATCTAAGTTCAGGTTCCAGCGCCTGAGTCAGTCAGTGCACCATGATCTGTGACTCCAACTTCAGGACTCTGATGCCTCTGACATCTGCAGGCACCTGCATTCATATCCTTTCCTATATATTTATTGAAGAGTGAAATCGTTGACTTCCTTCCTGCTTCCTCCCTCCGTTTTCCCCTTCTGTTCTTCCTCCCTTCCCTCCTCCCTTTTTTCTTCCTTTCTCCCTTCTTCTCTCCTTTTCTTCCCCCCTTCCCTCCTCCTTCCTTTTCTTTCTTCCTCCTTTCTTAGTCCCCTCTCCTCTCTCTTTCTTCTCCAACTTTTTATTTCTTTTTCTCTTCTCTTTGGACAGTATCTGTGTTGTCCCAACCTTTTCTCAAAAAATAATCCTCCTACCTCAGTCTTCCTGGTGCTGGGATTGAGGCATGCTCTACCACAGCTGGTTTTGTCTTCCTGGTGCTGGGATTGAGGCATGCTCTACCACAGCTGGTTTTTTCTTTCTTTGTTTTTTGTTTTGCAGACAACGTCTCCCTATAAAGCCTATAAAGTTTATAACTTGGTTTATAAACCAGGCTGGCCTCAAACTCCCAGATGGCTTTTTCTTCTAGAAGTATAATTCAATAGAGACACAGGGCATTTTGCTTATTCACGATCTGTTGATAAACAATAGCCTGCTTGCTTTCTTGTTTTCTTTTGTTGTAAAGCTGATGTAAATGATAGTCCTTGGGTATCATGCCTTAAGGTAGAATTGCTGGATAAAACGGAGACTTTAACTACTTGACAAACATCTAGGTCATGTTTCAAAAGTGGCAGCATCGGTTCCCAACAGTGGTCATCGAGACTTCTGAAATTAGAGGTAAAAACGATTCAAGGCATGGTGGCCGCCGCTCGCCTTTAATCCCAGCTCAGGAGGCAAAGGCAGGTGGATCTCTGTAAGTTTAAGGCTAGCCTGGTCTACTCAGTCAGTTCCAGGCCAACCAGGGCAAAGTACAGAGACTCTATCTCAAAACAAACCAAGGAGACCCGGAAGATGGCTCAGTCAGTCCGGCGCTTGCACGGCAATCTGAGACAGAGCCATGGAGCCGCGGCAGCCACATCTTTGTCTCGCTTTGTTTTCCGTGTCTTCTTTTCCAGTAGAAAAGAGACATCCTGGAAAAACAGTTGAGGGTCCTAATTTTGTGTAGTCTACACAGAGTTAGTCACTTTTCCACCTTTTATCAATAACATGGGAACAGCCAATAGGACATTTTAGACCTTTCCGGCAGGCACGATAGGCTTGTGCTTGCCAAATACGTGAACTGAATTCTTTCAGGGAAACCCTTTGAACCTGAAACTGGGTAGTAGGCACTGAGCACGGGTCCTCATCTGAGCAAAGTCGTCACAGCCTGTGGCCAAGGAGGCAGAACCGATACAGGAGTATGTGGGGTCTGCCCCAGCCCTCAATTAAAAGGTAGTTTGCGCAACATGCCTTCTTTTGAATCACAGCCAGGGTCATTGTTGGGCTGAGGTAACATTAATTATTTTTCCGCTTGTCCGATCCCATGAAAAAGATGTGAAAACGGCCTGTTTGTGAAAGAGTGCAGGCAGAGACTGTGAGCTGATTATGTCAAACCTAGTCAGAGCCTCCTGGGTGTGGAGGATTGTAATCAGCAGAGCGTGGCAGCATCTGGCCCATCTCAGGAGGAGTCCCCAGCTCCCCAGCAGAGACAGGAAGCCTGCCTTAACCCTTGCTGGCCTGAGTCGCACTGCCTCTAGAGAGGGAAGAGACTTCTCTCTGTCAGTCACCTTGTGCACAGTTAAAAATAAAAAAAAAAAAAAAAGATTTAGTTTACTTTTTTATGTATGTGCCTGTGGGTTTGTGCACGTGCGTGATGGTGCCCAAAGAGGCCAGAAGACGGCATCAGGCCCCTTGGAGCTGGGCAGTGTGAGCTACCTTCCGTGGGTACTGTGAACCAAACTGCCCAGAGCCTATGCACTCATAGCCATCTCTCCAGCCCCTTTTTAAAGTCTCTCTGGGTGTGCCTGTGCCCTCAGAGGCCAGAAGAGGGCATCTGATCCCCTGGAGCTGGAGTCACAAGTGATTGTGATCTGCCAGACGTGGGTGCTGAGAACCAAGCTCCACTCCTCTGCTCCAGCACGCGGAGCCATCTCTCCAGCCTCTCTTCTGACTGTTATATAACCCGGGCAGGCTTCCTCTTCCTGTAATCCCGTCAGATTTCTATCCCATGATAGAAAAACAGAACTGACTCCATAACTGCACAATAGCACACACAATGAATAAATAAGTATTAAAAAACCATAAAAGTGGTAACAGTTTAGAACATAATAAAATTCAGCTGTATCACTATGCATACTGTAGTTTAATGAACATTTCTCTCTTAAAAGACCCTTATTCTTTTTTTAATTAATTAATTTATTTATTAAAGATTTCTGCCTCCTCCCCGCCACCGCCTCTCATTTCCCTTCCCCTCCCCCAATCAACTCCCCCTCTCTCATCAGCCCGAAGAGCAGACCAGGTTCCCTGCCTTGTGGGGAGTCTAAAGACCTCCCACCTCCTTCCAGGTCTAGTAAGGTGAACATCCAAACTGCCTAGGCTCCCACAAAGCCAGTACGTGCAGTAGGATCAAAAACCCATTGCCATTGTTCTTGACTTCTCAGCAGTCCTCATTGTCCACTATGTTCAGCGAGTCCGGTTTTATCCCAGGCTTTTTCAGACCCAGGCCAGGGGCCTTGGTGAGTTCCCAATAGAACATCCCCACTGTCTCAGTGTGTGGGTGCACCCCTCGCGGTCCTGAGTTCCTTGCTCATGCTCTCTCTCCTTCTGCTCCTGATTTGGACCTTGGGGTTGTAGTCCCGGTGCTCCAATGTGGGTCTCTGTCTCTGTATCCTTTCATCGCCTGATGAAGGTTAATATCCAGGAGGATGACTATATGTTTTTCGTTGGGTTCACCTTCTTATTTAGCTTCTCTAGGATCACGAATTACAGGCTCAATAAGACCCTTATTCTTTAAAAGGTTTTAGAGCCAGTTTTCTCGGTCGCTCAGGGTGACCGGATTTATGAGCCCTTGACTGCCAGGAAGTTGCACAAAGCACAGGTGTGAAGTGCGGTGCCAGGCTTAATTATCCACTTGTCTATCATCTGCTTCTCTCCATCCCTCAGACACAGAGCCTGATCCGTGTTTGTTGTTTGAGCAATGCTAACTGTGTTATTTACAATGTTAACTGTGTTATTTAGTAAATTAAATAATCAAGAGCAGTAACTAAAAGGTATGAAGTAGTTCTAGAGGTTTCCTTATCTTGTTTATGACATGTGCAGGTACAGGCACACCTGCCACGGAGGACATCTGGAGGTCCACCTTGACTGAGGCAGGATCTCTCCTGTTTGCTGCTGTACTGCATACTCCAAGCTAGGTGGCCAGAGCATTTAAGGGAACCACCCACCTACCGTCTCTTGGTAGGGAAGCCAGGACTACAGATACACACCTCTGCCTGACTTTTCCATGGGCTCCAGGAACCCGAACTCAGATCATCAGGACCACATGTAATCCCAGCCTTCAGGAAGCAGAAGCAGGAGGAGGGATACAAACTCAAGTTCCAGGTCAGCCAGGAAGACACATCAAGATCTGTTTATAGAAGATTAAAATGTTTGGTGTGGTGGTGTGTGTCTGGTAATCCTAGCATTTGGGAGATGGTACCAAGAATATCAAGAAATCAAGGTAATCTTCTGATATATAGAGAACTAGAGACTAGTCTGGCTACTTGAGGACCTGTCTCAAAAAAGAAGAGGACAAGGAGGAGAGACAGGATGTGGCTGAGTGATAGAGTGGTTGCCTAGCTCTGGGTTCAATACCCATACCACACACACACACACACACACACCACACCTTTGAATTTCCAGGCATAGTGGGTCATGCTTGTAGTTCCAGCACTTGGAACTACATGCCAAATCCCACATGCCAAGTGGGAGTTTAAAACATAAAAATTGCTTTTCCAAAACCAAACTCCAAATAAAACATGCAACAACACTCTTTTTTTTTTTTTTTTTTTTTTTGGTTTTTCGAGACAGGGTTTCTCTGTGGTTTTGGAGCCTGTCCTGGAACTAGCTCTTGTAGACCACGCTGGTCTCGAACTCACAGAGATCAACAACACTCTTTATTTTCCACATATACCATAAACTCATACTTAAGGCAAGAACAGCTATGGGGGTTTTAAGCTACACAAGCTATGCAGCTCCGTTCATGGTTTCTAAGAAGTCTGTTTACTATTGGCTCAAGCTAACAGGTCATGCACACAGGAATAGTTAAGGAACAATCAAAGCAAGTGTATAGCCTCTCCTTTGCTGGGGGTGCTATGGTTCTGGCTTTGGTTTATTTGTTTATGCCTATTTGCTTGTTTATTTTTGAGACAGTCTAGCTATGTAGCTCAGGCTGGTTTCCAGCCCAGTCTTCCAGTAACAAAAGCACTGAAATTACAAGTGCATAGCACCATGCCTAGTATCAAACACACACACACACACACACACACATTTTGCTAGATTTTTGGGTTGTCTTATAGTTTACAAGTAGTCTACAGGGAAATTGTTCTGTGCCTAAGCCTTGCTTATTTCTTCTTGGAAACTTCCAGTCAAGTGCTGGAGAAGTGTGCTCTTGCTCTCTACTGAAACTCTTTCTGTTGTACGCTACTCCCCCCACACCCGCAACCCCCTCACCCCCACGCTGGACGCGCACACACACACACACACACACACACACACACACACACACACACACACTGCAGCTTCCAGGGCTCAGTTCAAATGCCTGCTCTTCTCAGTGGTTTCCTGAGGCCTCTTTTGGGCACTCAGCTGTCAGTGAGTGCCAAGACAACTGGCACATTTGTGACACGCAGGTGAGGAACATGCTCAGAAGCACTGAGGTAGAGTGGGCTGATGCAAATCTCCCAGGACAACTAAGGCTCCATAACTGTCAAGTGTTGAGTCTCCTCTCTGGTGAGGGACAATTGTCTATATTCTGTCAATTATGCTTTAAGTAAATGCTGATTGGCCAGTAGCTAGGCAGGAAGTAGAGGCGGGACAACCAAACAGGAAGTAGAGGCAGGTCAATGAGAACAGAAGAATTCTGGGAAGAGGGAAGCCCATTCCTCTCCAGTCCTGTCCCAGCCACAGAAGAAGAAAGATATGATTGTCCCGCTGAAAAAGGTACTGAGCCATGTGGCTAACATAGATAAGAATAATGGGTTAATATAAGTTATAAGAGTTAATAAGAAGCCTGAGCTAATGGGCCAATCAGTTTATCATTAATATAGACCTCTGTGTGATTTTCTTTGGGACTTAACAATTGTGGGAACTGGGCAGGACAGAAACCTCAGACAACACCTCTCTCTGAAGATGGAGTGGTAGAAGAGCCCAACCCACTGTGGGAGGCAGGTAGTCCTGGGCTATATAAGGATGCTAACTAAACATGAGCCATGTGTGAGTTGGAAGCCAGCAAGCTGCACTCCTCCATGGTGCCTGCTTTTAGATGACTATCTTGAATTCTTGACCTGACTTCACTAGATGATGGATGTGACCATTTCTCCCCTAAGTTGCTTTTGTTCACAGTATTTGGGCTTTTTGTTTGTTTAATTTAATTTAATTTAATTTAATGTGTATGTGTGTGTGAGTGTGTGTGTGTAGATGCTCAAGAAGTCCAGAAGAGGTCACAGGATCCCCTGGAGCTGGAGTGGTTGTTGTGAGCTGCGTGAGCTGGGTGCTGGGGACCAAACTCAGGGCCTCTGTAAGAGCTGTACATGCTCTTAATTGTTGAGCCATCTTTCTAACCTGGTTAGTGTTTTATTACTGCAGCAGAATGCATCTACAACAGTATGTATGGTGGTGCATGCCTATAATCCAGACATAGAAGGCAGAGGCAGGAGGATCAGGAGTTCAAGGCTAGCATGGTTGTATGAGTCCAGTGTCAAAAAACAAACAAATAAACAAAAAACCTGGGAAATGTTCAATTGGTAGTCTTGGCTAGCATGCTGGAAGCTCTGGTTTGACCTCTAATGCCACATATAACCAACCACAGAGGCACATGCCTATAATCCTGGCACTCACTTTGGAGGCCAATATAGGCAGCTTGGGAAATAAGGAATTTCAGGCCAGTTTGGGCTATAAATGAGACAGTTTCAAACACCAAATAAAAAAAAATTAATCACTTCTCCACCGTGGTCCCGTGCTTAGCCTGTTCTGTTTCCCAAATACCAGTTACCTACAATAAACCAGTCTAGCCAGACTAGTCCACTTGCTAACATAATCTAGCACCACAGGACCATAAGACAAGACAGCATTCAGGAGGTGGAGCTAGGAGCATGAGGAGTTCAAGATCAACCTTGACATTTAGCAATTTGAGGTCGACCTGAGCTACATGGGACCTTGACTCAAAACAAACGAAAATTTTAAAAATTAAATTGCCTTCCCTGGGAAGGCAAGTGAAAATGTCTCACTATGTAGCCCAGGCTGGTATACACCACAATGAACTCAACTCAGTTTATCTATTTTTTATTCTACTGTTGGAGCATTTGATGTCCTGTTTAAAAAAAATTACCATTTAACCCAAGGTCATGAATATCTATACTTTTTTTTTTTAAGTTTTAGAAGAGGTCTATCAGATACACACACACACATATAAAAGTTAAAATCACATTATTTATTTTTTACTGGTGGGGTGCGTTCACATGCCATGATGCCTGTGTGAAGGTCAGAGACTAGCTTTAGGAAGTTGGTTTTCTTACCCCATGTAGGTCCCAGTAATAAAGTTCAGGTCCTTGGGCTCAGTGGTAAGCATTTTCTCCCACCGAGCCATTTTCCCAGCCCCAGCTCTCTAGCTTTAGTGTCCCGGTCAAGTCTTTTGCCCTGTTTGTATGTGTTATCAAGATAAACTTCCCAGTCTTTGGCCCATTTTGAGTTAACTTTTGCATGTGGTGTGAGGTAAGGGCTGCGATCCATTTGTTCGCATACAGGGATATCCAGACCTTCCAGTACTGTTACTGCTTCTCCCATTAGCTGGCCATGCATGGAACTGCACCTTAGACCCCTATGTGTTTATTTTTTGTCAGATGGAGCCGTTTATTACATCTGGCAATTACGCAATTATAATCGTGAATTAAAGCAGAACTCTGAAGAGTTGAAGCTTTTTCCAACTTAAAGGCTAAGTCGGCAACAGTAGCAAAGACTTTCCCAGCGTGGTATATATTTTTTATTTCAGGTAAGGGAGCTGGCTGCATAGTTCTGTGAGAGAGGCCCCACTTACTCCTGAGAGGGATCTGACCTACTCTGAAATACCATTTTTCTTTGACTACCTCACACCAAAAATAGTTTCGGATAGCTGGATTCATTTAAAATTGAACTCAACCTCAAACCATGATAGCCCACACATGCCAAGTAAGTTGTCATTTGACTAAAGATGTTCAGGACTTAGGCCAAGCATGGTGATGCATGCCTTCACTTCCAATACCCAATAGGCAGAGGCAGGTGGTTCTCTGTTAGTTCAAGGCCAGCATAACAAGTTCCAGGACAGTTGGGGCAACATACATAGAAACACTGTTAAAAAAAAAAAAAACACGAGGGGTTAACTTTCAGTCTTCCGCTTTGATAAAATAAACAGAGATATGAGTATCGCATGCTGGGCAAGCCGTCAGGCAGAGGGATCAGGACTTTAAGGTCAAAAGAAATGTAAATTTTAATCTATGCTTAAAGCAAAAGTCTTTTTTATTTCATTCTTTTATTTTTATTTTGAGGCAGGGCCTCATTTTGTAGCCTTAGTTGTCCTAGAACTTCCTGTATAGACCAGGCTGGACTTCAACTCATAGAGATCCACCTGTCTCTGCTTCCCAAGTGCTGAGATTAAAGGTGCTTGTCTGACTTAAAAACTAAAGTATTTTGACAAGAGAAAATAAAAAAAAAAAAAAAAATTTAACTAATCTAGTTACATGCTAATGGAGAAGGAATGATACATGATTTAAAGCATCATGTAATAGACAACAGAAACCCTATGAATTTGCTGACAGTTGACTAGTAGATGAAGGGTTTATTGTTTTGTTTTCATGAGATGTAACCTCCCAGAGCTGGGAATAGAGTGTTCTTGGCTTGGGAGTAGACAGAGTATCCAGACCTGACTGGTAAGAATGAAAAAGTTCAATCCTGAGCCGTTGCTGAGGCTCCCAGAAGGATTGTTTCTGGCGCTAAGGGTGCTACTACTGTTACGTATATGACCCTGAAGCTGTCACTGTAAAAGATACCTTGCTAATAAAAAAAAAAAAAAAAAAAAAAACTAAAGTATTTTTTTATATTTATTTATTTATTTATTTATTAAAGATTTCTGCCTCCTCCCCGCTACCGCCTCCCATTTCCCTCCCCCTCCCCCAATCAACTCCCCCTCCCTCATCAGCCCAAAGAGCAGTCAGGGTTCCCTGCCCTGTGAAAAACTAAAGTATTGATTAAGGGTTTCAACAATGAGAGTGGAGCATCTGGTTTGGGCCTTCACTTCTTGGTATAGAGAACAAGGTAATTCTTTTCTTGAAATGAACATAAATGAGCAAAGGGCTGGGGAGACAACTCGGTGGTTCACAGTCTTCCTAAGCAAGTGAAAGAATCTGAGGAATTGGGGGGGGCACAGAACCCATGTCAATGCTGGGTGGGTGTGGCAGCCTACCTGCAATGTCTATCAGAAAGGCAGAGACAGTGTTCCCTGAAGCAAGATAGTTAGCTAGTCCAGTTAAGTCAGCAAGTTCAGGGTTCAGCTGAGAGACCCCCATCTCAATGAATCACAAGATAGACTCCAAATGTCAGCTTTGGGGGTGGGGAGAAGGGAAAGATCTTATCCTGTCAAATGCAAGAACTTAGCAGGGTTAATCACCTCCCATCTTCTTCATGGGATGTGCATAGAAGTGTGTGTGTGTGTGTGTGTGTGTGCGCGTGCGTGCTCCGATTCACTTGCACATGTGTGCAGATACAGGCAGAAACCCAAAGCGGACATTAACTGGAGACAAAAAAGAAAGAGAACGATTTGCTGACCTTCAGCAGGTGAAAATGACACCCCTATAATGCCGAGTTACGAGGTTGCACAGGTCTCTGAGACACAACCCCATGTGAACGCAGGCCCATTAAAACCCGAAGCTTTTTATGTTTATTTAGTTTTACAAAAAGCTTTTTCTTTATCTCTTTTTTCATTCTTCCCTTCTTCCCTTCCTTCCTTCCTTCCTTCCTTCCTTCCTTCCTTCCTTCCTTCCTTCCTCCTTCCTTCCTTCCTTCCTCCCTCCCTCCCTCCCTCCTTCCTCCCTCCCTCCCTCCCTCCCTCCCTCCCTCCCTCCCTCCCTCCTTCCTCCTTCCTTCCTTCCTTCCTTCCTTCCTTCTTCCTTCCTTCCTTCCTTCCTTCCTTCTTTCCTTCTTTCCTTCCTTCCTTCTTCCTTCCTTCCTTCCTTCCTTCCTTCCTTCCTTCTTCCTTCCTTCCTTCCTTCTTCCTTCTTTCCTTCCTTCCTCCTTCCTTCCTTCCTTCCTTCCTCCTTCTTCCTTCCTTCCTTCTTTCTTTCCTTC
>JABTXL010003921.1:1728345-1751254 GCA_025134845.1 Neodon shergylaensis | reverse complement strand
GGGGGCCCACCACCCAGCTCTCAGATAAATCTTACATGGAGGCTTATTCTTACTTATGAATGTCCGGTCTTGGCTTATTTCTAGCCAGCTTTTCTTAACTTAAATTATTTTGTCTGCCTTTTGCCTCTGGACATTTATCTTTCTCTGTTTCTGTATAACTTTTCTTCTTACTCCGTGTCTGACTGTGTAGCTGGGTGGTTGGCCCCTGATGTCCTCCTCTCCTTGTCTATTTTGCTCCTTCTTTCCAAATTTCTCCCATCTATCCTCTCTGCCTGCCAGCCCTATCTATCCTTTCTCCTCCTCGCTATTGGCCATTCAGCTCTTTATTACATCAGGTATATTAGACAGGCAAAGAATCGCAGCTTCACAGAGTTAACGAATGCAGCATAAACAAGAGCAACACACCTGAAAATAGCATTCTACAACACTTTTCCTTCCTTCTTTCTGTGCGTGCACATGCATATCAGGGTGCTCATGCAGAGGTCAGAGGACAACTTGCAGGAGCCAGTTCTCTCCCCCCACTGCATAGGCCCCAAACTCAAGCCCTCTGGTTTGGAGACAGTGCCTTTACCTGCTAAGTCATCACACTAGTTAGGTTTTTTTCTTAAACTGGCTTAAAGTAGAAATTTCAGAATTTGCTTTTCCAAGTTTAAGTCAAAACTTTATCAGAGTGTTCATGATATGCTGTCTTTATTACAAAACACTTATTTAGCTTATACTTCTGTTTTGATTTTTGGTGTATGTGTGATTTTTGCTTATGTGCCAATGCATTTTTCTCCTTTTCTTTCCATTCTTCCTGCTTTTCCTTCCTTCCCTCCCTCCATTTCTTTCTTCCTCCCTCTCCCCTTACTTCCTTCTGCCCTTTCTTTCTTTTAAAAATTAAAGATTTATTTATTTATTTATACATATACAATGTTAGAAGAGGGCACCAGATCTCATTACAGATGGCTGTGAGCCACCATGTGGTTGCTGGGAACTGAACTCAGGACCTCTGGAAGAGCAGTCAGTGTTCTTAACCTCTGAGCCATCTCTCCGGTCCTCTTTTTCTTTCTTTCCTTTTTTGGTTTTTAGGGACAGGACTTCCCTAGGAAGCACAAGGCTTGCATGGAACTTGTTATGTAGACCAGGATGGTCTCTAACCCAACATCCTCCTACCTCAGAGTGTAGAGTATTCAACCACGTCCAGGGGCTATTGTTATTGATTGATTGATTTGACATGCATGAGGGCATACTGGTTATGGTATGACTGTAAAGGCCTAGGACACATTCTGCTGTGTGGGTCCTGGGAGTCAAATTCAGATGACCAGGCTTGATGGCAAGGTCCTTATCCTGCTGAGTTCTCTCACTGTCACCCCCGCTTTTTATAAAGGCCAGGCATAAAGACAGAGGGATCTGCTTCAAGCTCAAGGTCAGCCTGGGCTAAATAGCAAGTACAGGCCAGCCATGGAAAGATCTAGAAAAGGGGGGCAAAAACACCCCCAAAGCAAAATACACAATAAAAAGAGTATGCATTTATCACGTCACATGACAAGACTCCGGAAGACTCCCTCTCTCTGAGGTTCTCTGGAATCTTCCTCCTCTAGGAATGCAGATGTTTTCAGCCTCAGCCTGTCGTCTACCAATGTCCGTGATCCTCATGACGTAGGACTGAAAGCCAGCACAGGTGTCCCTAGCCTCGATGATCACACTGGCACCACCCACCAGTGGTAGCACGGGCTCTCAACCCTGTGCAGGCCACCATAGGCATCCTCAGCCTCCGGCCAGGGGCTGTTGGACAGGCCTGTCACACTTCTGCAGGCTGCAGTTTGCCCAGGGTGGCAGTGATGGGAAGTGCCAGCTAGCACAGAATGAGGGGAGTCCAGGTGCCAATTAAGCGGGAGATAAATAGCCATTACCAAGGAGGCCTGACAACTGCAGGAGACCACAGCTAGTCACCAGCAACCGCTTATTTTCCCATTGATCCTCGGCGGGATGGGGCTGTGCCTTCTGCAGCTCCCCAAATAACAGGCTCGCAAAGCCGGGTGCTAAGAGGTGGCATCTGAGGAGAATCCGCTCTGGTCTTCCTGTCTGTTTCATCTTAAGGCCTGCCAGGAGAAGAGATAATTATGGGTCTGAGGTGGTGTTCAATCGCAGACAATGGGGGGGATCAACACTTGCCTCTCTGCAATCAGAGGAGAGAATGTGAAAGGTTTCAGTTCAGGAGGATGGCAGAATTTCCCACAGTCTTCACACGGCTGAGAAAGGAAGGACAGACTGGAGAGGGAGGGAGGGGGGGGAGGGAAGGAGGACCGAAGCTTCATTAGCAGCGGTAATTGACTCTGTTAATGCTAAGTAGACCTTGCTTATCTTTTACCACTCACTTCTTCTGCTTGGCGGCAAGCCGTCCTCCCTGGCCATTGTAAGACACCATTTCTGTCTCTCAGGTGAGGCAACCCAGTTTAGGACTAAACGAAGAGGGAACAGAACGAGATTTGTGCACCTGACACTACTGGCCGCGTCTGCTAGTATTGACCTTGAGCAGGCCCTGTTTTGGTGAGAAAGATGCTGTAAAGGCACTTCAGAGCAAGCAGAAAGAAACGCTAGCTGGGATTTCCCCCACCATGTTCCCAAACAGGGAAAAGTCTGGTCGGAGGGAGAACAGTACAGGAGGGGTTGAAAACTCAATAGCACTGAAGTCTGGTCAGAGAGAGACGGTGTTGATTTTCTTTTTTCTTCAAGATTTATTTATTCTTATTTTGTATGTATGGGTGTTTTTGCTCATGTGTGTTTGTGTGCCACATGCATGCACTGCCTTCAGAGGCCAGAGAGGCATCAGATCCCCTGAAACTGGACCTGCAGATGATTACGAGCCTCTATGTGGTCCTCTGCATGAGCATCCGGTGCTCTTAAGTGGCTGAGCCATCTCTCCAGCCCCTGTTACTATAAAAAATTAATTACTGAGACTATGTCTCACTTTTTCACCAACCACAAAACTTCATACAGTAGTGCCATTGAATTTGTCCCCTTTGAAAAACCACTTTTGAAATTTAAGCCATTTTTCCCAAAATTTTATCATAAACTTACACACACACACACAGACACAGACACACGCACGCGTGCGCGCGCACACACACACACACACACACACACGGGGAATCTAGGGCTTCACACATACTAAGCAAGCCCTCCAGCATTGAAAAATACTACCTTGTTTTCTTTGTTATTTAAATTGTATTTCTTTATTTGTGTATACACCTGTATTTATTATGTATAGGTGCATGCAGGCCGTGGTACATGTGTGGGACTCAGAGAGTAACTTGAGAGGAGTCAGTGCCCTCCTTCTGCCATGTGGATCCTGAGGATCAGGTTCAGATCGTATGGCTTGGCAGCCATAGCTTTTATCCATGAGTCATCTCACCAGCCCCTGTTATTTTTAAAAATTAATTATTGGGACTGTGTCTCACTAAATAGCCCAAATAGGCTTCAAACTTGTGATCCTCCTGTTTCTGGCTCCTGAATGTTGGGATTACAGGCACGACTCACCACATTCAATCTTGGCATTGTTTTTACAACAAGCACGCATTGCTTTTATAATCATTTTAAGAAACCAATAAAGATTTGGAGCAATAAGGGTGAGGGACAGGAGTGGGAAGCCAGATGAGTCGAACTAAACCAGGAAAGTCTCATCACACCAGCTCTTTATTCTTTCTGCTTTGGTGAGGTATAGCTGTCAAAATTGTATGTGCTTAAGTTATACAAGGTGATGTTTTACTCTATGTATCCATTGTGAAATGATAACTACATTCAGACTAATTAGTGTGCCCGTCACCTCACATGGGCAGCTTTTGTGTAGTAAGAACAGACCTGTTCTCTCTCTGGCGGTTGTGGTTTTCTTGTTGCCTTTTTTTTTTATATATATAGAGTCTTGTATATCCCAGGCCTGTCTCAAGCTTGCTATGTAGCTGAAGCTGGCTTTGCACTTCTGTTTTTCTTGCCTCCACTCCACTTCTTTTTTTATTTTTTCAAGACAAGGTTTCTCTGTAGCTTTGGTGCCTGTCCTAGAACTAGCTTTTGTAGACCAGGTTGGCCTCAAACTCACAGAGATCTGCTTGTCTCTGCCTTCCGAGTGCTGGGATTAAAGGCATGCGCCACCACTGTCTAGCTAAGAAAATGTATTTCTAAAAGATTTTCATTTCCATTGAACTGACTGGTCACTTTGGTTGCAAATCAATTGACCACATATTGGTATAGGAGGTTTTTTTGTTTGTGTGTTGTTTTTATTGGTTGAATAAAGAGACTGCCTTGGCCTTTTGATAGGGCAGCCCTTAGGTGGGCAGAGTAGACAGAAAAGAATGCTGGGAAGAAGGGAAGTGTGGCAGATGCTATGATTATCCTGCCCGAGATGGACACTGGTTAGATTCATGCCGGTAAGCCACAGTCAAGTGGTGATACTCATTAATGGAGATGGGTTAAACTAATACGTGAGAGTTAGCCAATAAGAGGGTAGAGATAATGGGTCAGGCAGGGTTTAAATGAATACAATTTCTCTGTGGTTATTATTTCGGGTGTAAGCTAGCAGGGCTGGCAGAATGCAGCCCATTCCTCCTACAACAACATTAATTTCTGGGCTCTCCACTGTTTTGTTTGGAAAATAGCCACATTAACAGCACTGAGGCTTCTTCTCATCTATGGCTGTGATATAACAAAGGTTTTTAAGTTTTAATTACTTTTTCCTCTCTCAGATAGGGCTAGAGCGATGTCTCAACAGCTGAGAACACTTGCTGCTCTTGTTTGGTTCCCAGCACCCACACAGAAAACACAATCACCTGTAATTCCATTTTCAGGGCTGAAGTCCTGACCCTCAAAGGCACCACATCCCTGAGGTACACATACAGATGTGCAGGCACACACACATAGACATAGAAACACATACACAGAAAAATAATTTGGAACATTTTTCTCTCAGACTTTATTTATTTATTTATTTTTCTCCTTAAGACAAGGTTTTGCTCTGTGGCCTTGGATTGTCTGCTGGAACCAGTGTAGCCCAGGCTGGCCTGGACTCATCCTTCTGTTTCTCCCTCCCAAGTGCTGTGACTTCAGGTGAGGTCACAATGTCTCCTGTTTATTCTTGGTTTCATTTTCGTACTTAAGTTCTCCCCATCCCCCAAGACAGGATCTCTCTGTGTAGCTTTGGAGCCTGTCCTGGAACTAGCTCTGTAGACCAGGCTGGCCTCGAACTCACAGAGATCCACCTGCTTCTGCCTCTCAAGTGCTAGGATTAAAGGTATGGGCCACCACCACTTGGCCCACTTCAGTTTTAAATAAAACTACTAAGACCAAATCACTCTGCCTTGTTCCCGGACTTAGTGGAAAGCCCTTCATACATTAACCTTCTGCTTTTTTTTTTTCTTTTTTGTTTTTTTTTTTTGAAACAGGGTTTCTCTGTAGCTCTGTAGCTTTGGAGCCTATCCTGGAATTTGCTCTTGTAGATCAGGCTGGCCTTAAACTCACAGAGATCCACCTGCCTCTGCCTCCTGAGTGATGGGATTAAAGACATGTGCCGCCAGGCTTGCCTTCTGCCTTTGTCACAGTCTTTAATCAGGCTAAGAAACTTCCCCCTCCTCAGTAAGCTGAGAGCATGGCTGAGGAACGGGGGTCACATTTTGCCCAGTGCTTTGTTTCTTTTCCTGCCCTGAGTGTGCTGAGGACATCAGAGCCTTGTATGCAGGCAAGTGCTCTGTCTACGTCTCCAGCTACCCAAGGTATTCCACACATTTATTGAGATTTTTAGCATCAGAGTTACATTAGACTTAAAAATAATAAAAGCCAGGCGATGGTGGCGCACGCCTTTAATACCAGCACTTGGGAGGCAGAGGCAGGAGGATCTCTGTGAGTTCAAGGCCAACCTGATCTACACAGAGCTAGTTCCAGGACTGGCTCCAAAGCTACAGAGAAACCCTTTCTCCGAGGGGGGGGGGACAACCAAACAAACAAAAAAAAAAACAAATAATAATAATATAAAAAATTGCAAAGTGTTACTTTGTATCTGAGCTACCCTACCTGGGCTCCTGTGCTGAAGGTTGGGTTCCCAGCTGTGGTTAGGTTCTTAGCCTAAGCAAAAACTTAAGGAAGTACTAAAGCCTAGTTAGAATAGTTAGAAAAAGGTCATGGTAGCCTTTGAAGGTGATATGGGAGCAACCCTCTCCGGCTGTGAGGTTAGCAGGTCCTCCCCACAGAGAAGTGCTGCCTTTCTATAGGTCCAGAGGCAGTAGGGGAGGTGGGGAACGGACTCGTACCTGTAGCCCCACTTGGGAGGTAGAAGCAGGTGGAGTAAGTTCATTTAAAGGCTAGTCTTAACTGCATAGTGAGAGCTAGCCCTGCCTAGGCTAGAATGAGAACCTGTCACAAACACCAAAGCTCCTCAGTATTCTTGTCATGGGCAACAGAAAGTGCTGTCTTCTCGTTTGTTTTTCTGAAAGCATTTGAAAAGTATGCCTCCACCTTCTCTTTCTGGATTTCATATGAAAACTCGAATTCATATGAAAACACAAATGCTTTTTTTTTTTTAATGTTTTTTTTTTCCAGACAAGGTTTCCCTATGTAGCTCTGGCTGTTCTAAAACTCACTCTATGGACCAGGCTGGCCTTGAATTCACAGAGACCCACCTGCCTCTGCCTCCCTGAGTGCTGGGATTAAAGGCATGCCCACTACCACCTGGCATTTAAAACGCTTTTAATTATAGCTTTAACATGTTTGATGATTTAGGGTTATTTAGATTTTTCTATTTTCCCTAGTATCAGTTTTATGCTATATTCTTTTTTTTTTTTAAAGAAAACAAACTATTTTTTTTTTAATTTTACATACCAATCCCAGTTCCCACTCCCTCCCCTGGTCCCATTCCTCCACATCCCCCACACACCACCCCATCCACTCCTCAGAGAAGGTAAGGCACGTTGCTTTGGGGAAGGTTCAAGGCCCTCCCTACTATATCTAGGCTGAGCAAGGTATCCATCCAAAGAGAATAGGTTACCCAAAAAGTCAGTACAAGTTGTAGGGATAAATCCTAGTGCCACTACCAGTGGCCCCACAGTCTTCTCCGGCCATACAACTGTCGCATACATTTAGAGGGACTAGTTTAGACCTATGCTGTTTCCTTCCCTGTCCAACTGGAGTTGGTGTATGCTACATTCTTGAAGGAATAAATCTATTTACCTTGTTGGATACATATAAAATTGCTCATAACATATTTGTCAAAATATATAGGATCTGTAAATAAAAAACAACCCTTTTGCATTGCATGTGAATTGGTATAAAAATCTCTCAGAACCTTCTATTTGGAAATTTTATAGTGTATTGGCTAGTTTTATGTCAAGTTAACACTTGCCAGAGTCACTGGAGAGGAGGGAACCTCACGTATGAAAATGCCCCCATAAGATCAGGCTGGAGGACTGGGCAGGGGTGGTGCAGGCCTTTAATCCCCACAGGTGGATCTCTGAATCTACTGAGCCAGCCTGATCTACAGAGCAAGTTCCAGGACAGCCAGAGCTACACAGAGAAACCCTGTCTCAAAAAACAAAACAAAGCAAAAAATTAAATTAAAGAAATTGCTGCTATGTTTGCTGACTCTCTGGCCATCCAAACATAATAACAGGAACCACTCAGGATCAGGAAGGTTTCTATGCTGCTGCTTGGTGTGGGCACTCAGGATCAGATACTCCCCTCAGCACTTCCCATTCCTACTCCTGATCCCCCGCCCCGCCCCCACACCGTGTTCTGCTCTGTTTCTTCTCCAAATTATCAGATTATCCAGTGGGCAAAAGGTATTTGGTCCCATCCAGTCCCTCTCAGTTTGTGGTAGGACTAATTTGTTAATGCTCCAGAGGAAAGCGCGTCATGTTTCTTCTAATTGGATGTGACCGTGTGTTTCAGAAGGATTGCCGGCCAGTGCTCACTATCCTGAGGCTGGATAATAAGCTTCTGCCCCAACCCCTGGGTCTCTACCAGGACCATCTGCAGTAATGAACTTGGAAGGCTCATTGTAGACGAAGGTGGGAGAACCGGCAAGGAGAGAAAGCACAGCTCAGCCCTTGCCGGTGAGTTTAGGTATGGCCTCTCTCAGCCAGACAAAAGAACTTAGAAAAGCTGGACACAGTGGGTGGGACTCAGGAGGTGAAGCCATGCTAATGTTCCTCCAGGACTAACATTTCTAGAAGGAGGGGCTCAGCCACCACAGTGATGGGCTGAGCTCTCAATGCCATGTGAAGCCCCGCAGCTGGGGTCACCCTGACTGTGGAGTCATGGTTCGTCTCTGATCTGAGGGCATAAGCTTTTAAGGACAGGTTTTGTTTGATTTGGTAGGGTTTTGTTATATAGTCCAGGCTGGCCTTGCAATCACAGCAATCCTCCTGCCTCAGCCTCTCAAGTGTTGGGAATACAAGCAGGAGGTTCTAGGTGTCTTATTCTTGATTCCAATCCTCATCACTTACCCTGGTAGATGAGCAGGGACCACTGTGCTCTTAATAACTCTCATCGCCACCATCGCTGAGTATTTGTTTTCTACAGTGAGATGTTAGGGTTCTAATCTACTGCTAAAAGCCCTCCCAAAAATGTACTGTAAAAACCCTTTAAGGAATGCAGAAGAGATGGCTCAGCGGTTAAGAGAGCTTGCTACGTGGGTTCGATTTTTAGCACCCACACGGTGCTTCACAACCATCCACAACTCTAGTTCCAGGGGATTGGAAGCCTTTTTCTGACATCTGTGGGCACCAGGCAGGTACTGGTGCAAGTATATACATGAATGCAAAACATTCATACATATAAAAACAAACAAAGCTTTTTAAGGGCTGGGTCGATGGCTCAGGGGACCTGAGTTCAATCCCCAGCACAGGCAACTGTACTTCCAGTGCTGGGGGACAGAGAGGGTTGGGCCTCAGGGCTCAATGACTGGCCAGTCTAACTGAAAAGGAAAGCTTCAGGTTCAGTGAAGAGATCCTTTCGCAAAAGCTAAGGTAAAACCACTTATGTACAGTACATATACACACCTCCCAAACCCTTCTTAAAATGGAGAATAAACCAAGCATGGTACTACTTTAATTCCAGAACCTGGAAGGCAGAGATAGGCAGATCTCTGAGAACCAGGCCAGCCAGGGCTTTATAAAGAGACCTCATCTAAAATGAAACAAAACAAACAAACAAACTATGCATATCTGGGTGTAGTGGTATAGTAATATCACCCAACACTTAGGAGTCTGCAGCTAGATCATCTTGTGTTTGAAATCGCCTGGGCTTCATGAAGCAAGACCCTGTGGAGCATGGTGAGACAGGCCCCTGCTTTTGCCTATTTGAGCTTTGTATCATTGGGAATTAATACCAGATACACTGGCCTGATTTCTTTTCTTATGTGACAATTTATGCAGACATGCAGGCTAATTACATATGCCACAACTGAGCTACATGACATGTCTGATTGGTGCTTTTTTTTTCTTTTTTCTTTAGACAATCTTTTGTAGACTACAGACTATGCTGGTCTTGTGCTGGGACTAAGGGCTGGGACTACATGTGTGCACTACCATGCTCACCCGGTTTCTTTTTCAACATTGTGAGATGCACCAAAGTTGTTACACATGGCTGTAGTTGGTTTCTTCTTTGCCATAAAGTACTCTGTCATACCGAGACAGTATGCACTTTCCATTCAATTGCTGAATGATGTTGGTTTTCATGTATTATTATTGTTGTTGTTACTGTTGATCTTAGTTAGGGTTTCTATTGTGATGAGACACCATGACCATGGCAGCTCTTACAAAGGAAAAAAATTTAATTGGGACTTGCTTACAGTTCAGAGGTTTAGTCCATTATCATGGTGAGGAGAAACAATGTTGGAGAAGTAGCTGAGAGTTCTACATCTTGATCTGCAGGCACTAAGAAGAAAGAGAGAGACACTGGGACTGGCTTGGGTTTTTGAAACCTCAAAGCCCACCCCCAGTGACACACTTCCTCCAACAAGGCCACACCTACTCCAACAAGGCCATATCTCCTAATTATTTTCAAGTAGTGCTAAGAATTAAAATATATGAGCCTATGGGGGCCATTCTTATTCAAATCACCATGTTGTTATTGCTTTAAAATGAATATTTTTTGAGTGTGTAGAGGAAGAAGCTGGGAGACACATGTACCACAGCATGTGTCTTAGGTTAGAGACTAAGTCTATGAAACTGATTCTCTCCTTCCAGCTTTAGGTGGGGTCTGCAGATTGAATTTAGGTCTCTAGACTTCTCATGGATCTCAAGCTAGCCTGAAACTCACCATATAACTGAGGGACCATGAATTCCTGATCATCTTGCCTCCACTTCCCAAGTGCTAGGTGTAAGCTGCCATGCCCAGCTTTTTCTGAAATTGTACATAGGATATTGGATATTTCTAGGAATAGTCCTTCCCAACAGAACATGTATCTCTAGGAAATTTAACAAGGAGAGACATTTCACACTGATAAACATCTGTCCTGAGTAGTTTTCTGTCAATTTGACAACCAGCTAGAGTCATCTGAGAGGAGGGAGCCTTAGCTGAAAAAATGCCTCCATAAGACTGGACTATAGGCAAGCCTATAGAGCATTTTCTTAATTAGTGATTGATGGGGGAGGGCTGCCCATTGTGGGCTGGTGATCCTGAGTTCTATAAGGAAGTAGGCTGAAGCCAGGCCTGGTGACACATGCTTTTGATCCCAGCACTCGGGAGGCAGAGGCAGGTGGATCTCTGTGGGTTTAAGGCCAGCCTGGTCTACAAAATGAGTTACAGAACAGACACAGAGAAACCCTATTTCACAAAACTAAAAATAAATAAAAAAGAAAGAAAGAAAAGAAAAGAAAGAAAGAAAGAAAGAAAGAAAGGCTGAGCAAGTCACGAGGAACAGTCCAATAAGCAGCCCTCCTCTGTGACCTCTGCATCAGTTTCTGCCTCGAGTTCCTGACCTGACTTCCCTCAGTGATGGAGTGTGAACCAAGAGCTATTAGATGAAATAAAGCTTTTCCCCCTTAAGCTGCTTTTTGTCATGATGTTTTATCACAGCAATAGAAACCCTAAGACAGAGATTCTATGTGGCCAACGGAATATGATAAAACTGGTGACTGTGAGTCCTGAAGTTGAAGTATAAAGAGCACTGTGGTTTCTACCCTGGACTCTCTTGCCACTCTTTGGGGGAAGTCAGTAGCCATGACATGACAATGCCCAAGAAATCCTGTGGAGATGCCAAGGGTGTGGTCTCTAGCCAGTGATAATGAGTCATCTTAAAAGGATATAACCCGGGTAAGCCTGCAGGCGATTGTGGCCCTGGATGGCCTTATAGACAATAGCCTCATGACAGACCTTCAGCCAGAATCGCCTAACCAAGCAGCCCCTAGGTTTGCAGCCCCTGGATTCATGAATTCACCAAACCTACCTGAGATAATAAATGGTCCATGTAAGCAGCCATGTTTGGGGATAACTTCATATGCAGCAAAGACATTTTGAGTTTTCTTGAATGGCTGAGGGAAGAGTGCAAAGCATTCTGAACATTTCATGTTTAGTAATAAGTCATAGTGTATATTTAGCCTCTCCTCTTAGGTGACTCCAAAATTAAAATAGTACTTATATCATCAAGTTGACTGTTCATTCTGGGTGTCTTCCTTACTCTCTGTCTCTCAAATGCCTAAAATTCCAGAGGTAAAACCCTGAGGCTGCCCTGTGATTAGTAGAGCTCTCGGCCTCATCAGAGAAGTTTCTCTTCAGTGAGCAGGGGGTTAATACAGAGACCCGCCACTAGTCACAGCGCAAAGAGTAGGTGATTACAGAGTGTGCAGCCTTACATGAAACATTTATATCAAGATTTTCCCCTCAAAGCTCATCATGGGATATCAAGGATCATCATGGAAGATGGGGCAGAAAGATTGTGAGAGCCTGAGAGGACCGCTGAGGAGTAGTGTCTTCTGGATATGACAGGGTGGTGGCTCTCAGGAACTCAGAATAGCTGTGGTTGCCTGCATGAGATCACGCTAGTCAACACTCCATCAGGGACCAGGGAGGGACTCAATAGATCCCATTCCTACCTGAGTGTCGGTTCATGGCTGCTGGGAGAGAAGCAGTTGGTGCTCTTCAGGGGTCTGGCCTCTGGTGAGTTGCCCATACTCGGAAGACAGTCTTACACCCATGGACAATCAGGCTGTAGACTCAGCAGGTATCTTATTTTCCTACTGCTGTGATAAAGCACCATGACCAAGGCAACTGATAGAGGGAAGAGTTTATTTTAGAGACTTATATTTCCAAAATGTTAGGGTCTGCCTGATAATCAAATGGAGGCACGGTCGCAGGAACAGCTGAGCGATCGCATCTGGAACCATAAACAGGGAGCAAACAGAAGGCACTTGAAATGCCACAGACATTTCAACCCTCAAAGCCCACCTCCTAGTCTCCCCCACTCCCTTCTCGCATTTCCTTCATCTTTCCTCTTCTTTCTTACTCATTCTCCCAATCCATTTGTTCTCCCGTTTCTTTTTCCAACCCCCCTTATTTCTGTCTTATCTCCTCTCCTTAGCAAAACCGAGCATGGGCCCCTTTGCTGGAATGAGCCTCAGAGAAGAATGAGTTACATAAGTGACATGGTGGTGCACATCTAGAATCCAAGCACTTGGGAAGCAGAGGCAGGGGAACCAAGAGTTCAAGACACGATGGGTTCAAGGCCAGCATAGACCACTTGAGATGCTTTCTTAAAAAACAACAACAACAACAACCAAAACAGAGGAAAGCATGTGTACTGTTTTGTACTATTCTGAGCTAACCCAAACAAGCCAAGGTTCAATATGTTTTTGGTAAGTGACCCAGAAAACACCACAAGGCACAAATTCTGTGGGGTATGTCTCCTAGCAGCTCAGACTTCTAGGCAGGCTGAGGGGTTTGGTAGCTTAGGGAGTCTTGAAGGGATTTGGGGAAGGGAGTGAGTATCAAAGCGTGGAAGAGCCAGGAAAGAACCCAGAAAAGAAAGAGAACTTAACAGTTGGTGGAATTTGATGAGAATGGCAACTTACACCCAGGATCATGGCGTTCAAAAAATCTGGAGCAGGAGGACCATTGTGAGTTCAAAACCAACGTAGGCTATAGAGTAAGATATAGAAGAAGAAGAAGGAGGAGGAGGAAGAGGAGGAGGAGGAGAAGAGGAAGAAGAAGAAGGAGAAGGAGAAGGAGAAAGAGGGGGAGGAGAAAGAAAAGGAGAGGAAGAAGAGAAAGAGAAAGAGGAGGAGGAGGAGGAGGAGAAGCCGCCTCAGCCTCTTTAATCTTCTAAATCTTTTACAGGTCTTACTAAACTGCCCAACCTGATGTTGAACTCACTCCATAGGTCAGGAGGACACTGAGCTTGCTATCTTCTTGAATCTGTCTCCTTGAGACGTTTGCATGGCATCTTCTGGTACCATGAAAGCTAGTCGTCAGGGAGGAGGCTTTCAGATCAGATCTATCTCAGGTCCTCTGGGCCTGTGTCAAAAGTGCATGGTCTTTAGCAATAGGGACTTACCTTCTACTTCTGAGTGTCAACAAAGGGCAATAGCAATGACCTAAAATGTTTGGGCAGTCTCTTGGGTAAGCCTAAACAAAAACTCAATGCTTGGTGTTGGGGTTTTTGTTAGCTAGACTGTCACTCCTGGGGAGAGCATGACCAGGATTACAAGTCTTTGCACCACTTAGCCTGTCTGTTTTGTTTTTGATTTTAATATTTTTATTTTAGCCAGGTGGTGGTAGCACATTTCAGCACTCGGAAGGCAGAGGTAGGTGGATTTCTGTGGGTTTGAAGCCAGCCTGGTCTACAAAAGCTAGTTCCAGGACAGGCTCCAAAGTTACAGAGAAATTCTGCCTCAAACAAACAAACAAACAAGACAGAAAAAAATAGTTTATCTGCCTATTTTTTGTATGTGTGTATAGTATACCTCAGCAGTACTATAATAGCTTTCAGGAGTCAGTTCTCTGCTTCTCCCACCTAGGTCCCAGGGGAAGAAGCAAGATCGTCAGACTTGGCAGTAAGCTCCTTTACTTGTTGAGCCATATCATTTCCCTGCTCAGATTGTCTTATTATATTACTCTGTAGTTAGACTCTTTTGTTAAGACTGCTGGCTCCCCAGTAATGACAGAGACTTATTATTAACTATAAAAGCTTGGCCAATAGCTTAGGCTTATTACTAACTAGCTCTTGCAACTTAAATTAATCCATTTCTATTAATCTATATATTGTCATGTAGCTCGTGGCTTTATGTGCCCTTCAGCATGTCTTGTTCCTTCTGCATCTGCTGGCAACCCCACCTTTTTTCTTTCCAGCATCTGCTGTGTCTGGCTGCCCTGTCTATATCTCCTGCCTAGCTATGGCTGCTTAGCTTTTTATTAAAACTAATAAGAAGGCACTTTGACACAGACATATTTTCACATTGTACAAAAGATTATTCCACAACATTATTCTTTTGTATTCTGAATATCCTTACAATTTTCTAAAATAAAACAATGTGTGTGTGTGTGTGTGTGTGTGAGAGAGAGAGAGAGAGAGAGAAAGAGAGAGAGAGAGAGAGAGAGAGCCACTAACACCATAACACCATTCCACAATTTTGGGGGCCTCACCTTTATGATCTCATCTAATCTTAATGGCCTCCTATAGAATACTGCTTCTTAATTCCATTAACACACAAATCTAGATGTTGAGCCTCTAATCTGTGGGGCTTCAAATCATTACAAAGAGCCTAGCTCTTTCTTCATCCCAAGTGGGGAGGGAACAAGATAAGTATCTCTCTTTACCAGACCCTATTCTTGGAAACTTAAAAGCCAGTGCAAAGCCAGTGTGGTAGCTGCTAGAGAATACCTATAGGCCTGGCTACCCAAGGGGCTGAGGCAGGACGATTCAGTACGCTGGGAGTAGAGCTGGGGTTTGAGGCCAGCAAGAACAATACAGGGAGACCTGGTCTCTAAGAGGAGACTAACGGAGGGGAGACAAAGGGTGGGGAAAGGAAGGAGAGAGAAAAGGAAAAATGTGGGTAGAGTTTGGCTATGGGCTTTCTAAAAAGACTCCCTGAGAGCAGGGCGGCCTGAGATGGGTCTTCAGGTAAAGGCGCCTGAGTCCTGGAACCTATGGTGGAAGGAATGTAGCTTACTCCTGTCCTCTGGCTTTTGCGTGAGCACCACGACACATGAGTATGTGAGGGAGTGCATGTGTACGTGTGTACACACACACCAAACACACTCACAATACACAACTCACACAGAGAGGGAGGGAGGGAGGGAGGGAGGGAGGGAGGGAGAGAGAGAGAGAGAGAGAGAGAGAGAGAGAGAGAGAGAGAGAGATTGAGGGGGGAGAACTCCCTGCTCCTCAGAGCCAAGGCCCAAATCATCTCTTCCCCATGGACCCCCTCCTTCTCCTTGCATGGGATTTTCTTCCAGTTCTCTCTTTCTTTAAGGTGTGGCCCTTGGCAGACATCCAGCTTTGAGAAGGGGTCTCTAATCTTCCTCTTGGCTTTGAACTAGAGTCTTTGGATTCCAGGCTCAGGGTCTGTCCTCTAGCACCTGGGGCAAAGGATGTGTGCCTCAGCCGCAGCTGCCGGTCCTGGTCTCATCCAGTTTCACTCTTCCCTCACACTGCCCCCTCCCCCCCTTTTTTTTTTGGTTTGGTTTGGTTGTTTATGTTTTTTTTGTTTTTCGTCTTTGTCGCTCCTTTTGCCAGCTCACCCAGGCAGCTCCAGGTCAGGAGCTGGGAGGAGGCGGTATTTATAAATTGGGAAGAAGATTCCAGATAGATGAGTCTCTTGTGGCAAGACTGAAACTCCTGGATGAAGGACCTTGGAGAGACCTGCTCCAACCAGCTGAGAGAGGAGGCAGGGTTGGAACAAAGACCATCCTGCTGAATTTGAATCCTTGATCTTCCTGTTCATATATTCCCTCCCCTTGCAGACAGGGCCTCCTCTATCCCAGGCTGGCCTAGAATGCTGAGGAAAACTCTGTCTTTGTGGTTCTCCTGCTTCCACCGCCAAGGTGCTGGGATTGCGGGCATGCACCTGCCCTACCATGCCCAGTCTTCCCCACACTCTCGGCAAGATTACAAGATACACAAAGAGGGGCCAGTGCGATGGCTCAGTGGGATAAGGCATTTGACCACCAAGCCTGACTGCCTGATTTCAATCTCCAGGACCCAGGTGGAAGGAGGGAAGCAACTCCCAAGAGCTATCTATGTTTCCTCTGTCCTCCATCCACCCTTGCTCCACTATGTTTGGCCCTTTCTCTAAGACACAGAATAGAATAAGCAAACACAAAGGCCCTTCTCCCTCAGCTGCCCATCCTTCTCTGCAAACTTGGATTCAAACCTTGTAAATGCAGTTAGAGTGAGCAAGCTGGCCAGTTGCTAACCCTTCCCCAAGCCCTCTGTGCAGTCCCACCTTTTTCTTCTGGGGCTGTAGGGGAGGGGGGCATTTTCCTCTACAGCTAACTCCAGCTCCGAAGTAACAAGCAAGCTTGGGTGGCTTTCCCTTGGGGGGCAGCTGCCTGGGAAGCCAGCCAAGCTGCCTTTTGGTCTTCCGAGGGGAAACCAGGGTACAAGTTGGGACGAGGGGCTGAAGTGGGAGGGCTCAGCGGTCCTCCAATGTCTGCCAATAGACTTGCTCACCTCTACTACCAAATGTCTTATCATTAAAAAATACAACTTGGGAGCTGAGAATGTAGCTCAGTTGGTAGAGTGCTTGGCTAGTACTTGTGATGCCTTGGGTTCTGTCCCCAGGACCAATGAGCTGGGTAAGGATGTACCCGCCTGTTATCTCGGTGCTGCAGAGGATGGAGGCGGGAGGGGCAGACATGCAGAGTTATCTTCAGCTACACAGTGAATCTGAGGCCAGTCCTAGATACATGAGGCCCCGTCTAAAAACAAAACAACAAAATCCGGTTGGATAGCTAAGTGGGCAGTGTCTGACTGCAGCCCTATTACTTCTGAGGAAGCTAAGGCAGGTGGAACACTGAGGCCAGCCTTGGCAACAAAGTGTGACTGTCTCAAAATAAATAAGTAACTAAACACCTGACTTGAATGATTCCTTTAAATATCATATCCTTGGGGACTGGACAGATGGTCCAGTCATTAAGAGCACTTGTTGCTCTCTCAGAGGACTGGGTTCAGTTCCCAGCATCCACAGGGAGGTTCATAACCAGTTATTACTTCAGTTCCAGGGGACCCGATGCCCTCTTCTGTCTGGCCTCTTCAACTACTACACGCATGCACGACACACACACATGCATGCAGACAAAACAGCTATACACATAAAATAATGCTAAATATAATAATGGGGCTGGAGCATGGTTCAGTGATTAAGGGCACTTAGTCTCTTACAGAGGACCCTGATTTGATCCCCAGCACTCAAAGGGCAGCTTACAGTGCCAATTCCAGGGGGTCTGACCTCCAACGTTCCTGTTTGCATATGGTACACACACACACACACATACATACACACACACATACAATAAATATTTCTTTTTAAAGAAGGATTTATTTGTTTTATGGATGTGAGTGCTGTGCTTTCCTGTCCCTTTAAGAGACAAGCCACACCCACTCCCTCCCCCATCCGCTGAGGCAGGCTGATCTCCAGCTTCCGGCCTGAGCTCGCCCTCTTTTCCATCTTCCTCTCGGAGAGGCAGCTTCACTTCTGCCTCTCTCCCCACTTCTCTGCTTCCCCCCCTCCTCTGTCTCTTTCTCCTCCTTTCTCTCTCTCTCTCTCTCTCTCTCTCTCTGTCCCCCCCTTCACCCTTCCTCTTCCATAACCCCCTGAATAAACATTCAACCTCACCCTGCATGTCATGTCTATCCATGTTTCTGTCTTCTGCCCACCCGCCATGTGTCTCCCTGCCTGGGACCAGCCACTGCTCAGGGACCAGCAGCCATCTCTGCCTGGGGCCCACTGCCTGCTGCCACATGGCCCGCCACCACTGCTCAGGCCACCGCTCTGGGACCGGCAGCCATTTCTGCCTGGGACTGGCTGCTTCCAGAGCCCGCTGCCTGCCACCACGTGGCCCGCTACCACCATTTGGGACCTACAGCATTTCTGCTGCCTACTGCCGCAGGGATCTTGCAGCATTTTTTAAAAAAAGAACAACAAGTGCTCTATCTGCATGTGCACCTTTATGGCAGAAGAGGACCTCAGATCCCACTATAGATGGCTGTGAGCGACCATGTGGCTGCTGGGAATCAAACTCAGGACCTCTGGAAGAGCAGTCAGTGCTCTTAACCACTGAGCCATCTCTCCAGCCCTAAAACAAATACTCTTAAGAATCATATCTATGTTGGTTAGAAAACTTAGGAAGACTACTCAAATGATGCCTGACCAGGATTTCTCCCTCTGTAGAGTTTCCTACTGATCCCTGAACAAGGACGGCAAACTTAAGTGGCTAAAGAAGGGAAATTTTAGCAAGGTGGTGGTGGCACACACCTTTAATCCCAGCACTTGGGAGGCAGAGACAGGTGGAACTCTGTGAGTTCAAGGTCAGTCTGTCTGTCTACATAGGAAGTTTTGGGCCAGCCAGGGCTACATAGTGAGAACTTGTCTCAGTAACTCTCAACCCTTCAACAAAACAAAACGAAAACAAAAAACACTGGAAATTTCCTCTCAAGGTATTTTGAAGATTAGAAATCCAGAAATGAAGATGCTAGCAGAGGGGATTGCCTGACTTCAGGATTTGTCCTTGGCTTCTGGTGTCACCAGAAATCCTTAGGCTCCTGGCCTTCTAGCTATACTACCCTGCCACTGTTAACATGAATATAAGCAGTGTGTGTGTGTGTGTGCGCGCGCTCACGAGGGTTTCTTCTTTTGTTTCTTTGTTTTTCAAGACAGGGTTTCTCTTCGCAACAGTCCTGGCTGTCCTGGAACTCGCTACGTAGACCAGGCTGGCCTTGAACTCACAGAAATCCTTCTGCCTCTGCCTCCCAAGTGCTGAGATCAAAGGTGTGTACCACCAACACCTGGTGAAAGAATTTTTTTTTTTTTTTGGTTTTCGAGACAGGGTTTCTTTGTGGCTTTGGAGCCTGTCCTGGAACTAGCTCTGTAGACCAGGCTGGTCTCGAACTCACAGAGATCCACCTGCCTCTGCCTCCCGAGTGCTGGGATTAAAGGCATGCGCCACCATTGCCCGGCTGGTGAAAGAATTTTTAAGTAAATTATTCATTTTAAAACTTACAGTTATGCCAGGAGGTGGTGGTACACGCCTTTAATCCTAGCACTTGAGAGACAGAGACAGGCAGATTTCTTTGAGTTCAAAGCCAACCTGAGTTCCAGGACACTCAGGACTGTCATATAGAGAAACCCTTTCTCTAAAAGCCAAAATAAATCAATAAATAAATAAAAATAAAAATTACAATTGTAAGTCAGGCAGTGGTGTCTCAAAAAACCAACCAACTAAACAAAAAATTACAGCTACTGAAGGGAGACTGAAGGAAAAATGAAATCTTTTTGTAATTTGGAGTATTTGACATGATAGCAACATTATTTTGTAATTATCCCAGTCATTCTGTTTTCTCTTGACTTTATCTGCTCTGTATTACATGTGGTGCATTTACATAGTAAAGTTGATCTATATTTGTGTCTTTCTAGAATGTTCTTTTGATATTTTTTCTTGTTTTTCAGAAAGTGCTTAAATTTTCTTCATCTGTATCCTCCACATTTACTATTATCCATATTTCTTGCTTTTTATTTTTATTTATTTTTACCTTTTATCACGCAGACACACAGGATATTGTTTCATTTATTCAGGAGGTTTCAGCATTCATACACATAAATCTTGCTTGCTTTCATGGAGTCAAAGTTGCAAAATGTATGTTAGATGAATTGTAACTTTAAAAAACTTTCTTTTGAGATTTAATTTGTTTTATTATCTGCTTTTTGCTTTTGAGACAGGATTTCTATGTAAAACCATCCTGGAACTCACTTTGTAGACCAGGCTGGCCTTGAACTCCCAAGTGCTGGGATTAAAGGCATGGCGAGATTATAATACAATTGCATTTTTCTCTTCCCTTTCTTCCCTCCAAACCCTTCCATGGTCTCTTTCAAATTCATGATCTCTTTTTTTTTCCATTAACTGTTGTTACATGCATATAAGCACACACACACACACCTAAGTACACCTGCTTAGTCTGCAGGTTACTTATGTGTATG
Organism: Neodon shergylaensis; assembly: GCA_025134845.1. Classification (NCBI taxonomy): domain Eukaryota; kingdom Metazoa; phylum Chordata; class Mammalia; order Rodentia; family Cricetidae; genus Neodon; species Neodon shergylaensis. Next base: position 1,731,098 of record JABTXL010003921.1, on the reverse strand, counting down.
CTTTCAGGGCTGGCCATTTGGTATTGCACAACCAATTAGTATACTCTTTCCTCAAAAAGACTATTTTCTCCTGCTCTCAGCATTCCTCAGGTGCCTGCATACCTTGAACGCCCAATCCTTCTGCCTCCACCTCCTGAGTTCAGGCTTGAACCCCATGCACCATCGCTTGAGATTTCTGCAGCCCTGGGGATTGAACTCAGGGCTTTGTGCATGTTCAGTAAGCACTCCACCCAAGGAGGGACATCACCAGCCCTCTCGGGTATATTTTGCAATCTGTTCTAATTAGCTCTAATGTGGTGATGTTTCAGGTGAGTCCTGATGTCAGTGTGGACACTCACACTCCTGGAAACAGTGATATTCTGCAAATAAAGTCTATGCTTTCCAGCCTGGAGGTCTACGTTTCCCCTGTTGATAACTTATTAGCATATTTCAAAAGCCTGCTCCTTCATCCGGACCCAATATCTTTGTTAAACTTTGCTGAACTTTCCTGGAAGATTTATTTTTCTCTCTCTGAGCGTTAGCAAAACTTAGTACTGGGGTTGTAACCACAGAACACTTATGTTTTCATTCTTTGATTATAAAGTTTCTTTCCCAGACCGGCGGTGGTCACACGTGCCTTTAATTCCAGCACCTGGGAGACAGAGGCAAGCGGATCTCCTAGTTTGAGACAGTCCTAGTTCCACTGAGCGAGTTCCAGGACAAATAATAATAATAACAAAAAAATAAAATAAATTCTTCCCTAGGCTGTGTGAGTCAAGTTAGAGAAGTGTATTTGGAGGAAGGATGACGCTTTCCTATGCATCTACGAATTTCCCTATTCTGCCGTTTTATAGAAGACCGAGGAAGGAAGGGAAAAGAGAAGGGACGGAGGGAGAGTGAAGAAGAGAGCGCCCTAAGAATTCAATGACTAGAAAGAGTGCCTGCTATCACTAGCAAAAACCGGAACCCTGATTTGGGACCATGGCTTTCCCGCCCCATTCCGATGCCTTCCGTAGATGTTAAGCCCGAAACTCATGTGAGAACTTGATCAATTTGGAAATGAACTAAAATGTTTTGCGTCTTCCAGTCTTGTCCTGCCCATATCTCCAGAGAGTTTCTTCGCCGGGTCTTCGCAAAGAATCCTGTCACCTAGAGGCTGGGTGGGGAACTCCTCTTCCTAAGGATGGTCCAAGCCTGAGACTCTCGTCCATCTGCGCTGGCTGGGGGTGCCCGCGTTTTGAGCAGACTTAGTGTTGGGATCTGCCCTGATCTGGGGAAAGAGGCTGAGGTCTCTCCCTCGCTGCCTCTTACAGATTTATCCCTGCTCAGCCGAAGCAACGGGATGCGATAGGCTTGGAGCCACAGAGACCTGGCCAGCTTGAGCTCCCGCGGAAAGCGGGCAAGGAGCCCGGGTTGGCAACTGCGCAAAACAAGGCTGCTTTCTTTAGCAGAACGCCTTCGGACAAACGGCCGGGAGAGGAGGAGGGGAGGCGGCTGTCAGGCCCGGAATGCACACACCTGTACCCGACAAGGCTCCTTTGAATTCTTTCTGCTCTGTAGTCTCCCGGGGGCTTGGCCCGAGGCACGGGGAGGGGAGTCTGGCAGCCAGTGCCCTGGGGAGGAGCACTCCACCCAGACCTCCAGGAGGAGCGGCCACCGGGGGAGATTCGGCGCCAGCACGTAGATGAAGTTCCCCTAAAGCTTCCTCCTGTCTCCCTGACTCCACCACCCCCACCCCCGCACCTGCAGCTCCCGCCTCTGCCCCGCCCCTGAGCCCACGGCAAACAAAGCTTTCTAGAAACAGGAGTTTCGGAAGGGATTCCAGACGGTGGGTGGACCACAGCGCGGGCGAGGTAAACCTCTTTTGCCCTCGCTGTCTGATCCTTGCTCACATCCCGTTTTCCTGCTTCCTAGTTCGTCGTATTTTGGATGAAGAAAGTGAAGTTCACAAAAATGAACGATATTTGCATTTTTTCTATTTGTTGGGTTGCAGAGCAGTGTAGTATATATCTTTTATTTTGTTTTCTGAGACAGGGTCTCCAGTAACCCAGGCTGGTCTCAAACTCACTCTGTAGCTGAGGAATAGCCCCAAACAACACCTTCAGTTTTGACTTGTGTGTGTGCACGTGTGGGTACGTGTTCCTGCATGTGTGGAGGCAAGAGACAGGTATCATACAGGCATTTTCCTCACTCATTCGCTCTTTGATTTTTTGAGACAGGATCTTTTCTGAACATGGAGCTTGCTGATTTGGTGAGACTGGCTCCTCTTTGAGCTCCAAGGATCTGCCTGTTTGGATCAGGAAGCATTGAGATTCTAGAAGCAAATCACCACACCTCGCCTTTTATAAGGATGCTGGGGAAACTCACTGATGGTAGCTAGCACAAGGCTCACTATCTCATCAACTATTTATTTCCCTACTCCCTAATCTTCCTCCTACCCCCACCCCCACAGGCTACCCCCATTCCCACACACCTCCCTAGATCTGGCCTAGGTTTATCGGTGCTGGAGATAGAACTCAGGGCTTGGTAATCTGACACAAACACTCTACTGAGTGACATCCCCAGTCTTATTTAAGTCCTTTCCCACCATAGAGTCTCACTTTGTAGCCATGGTTAGCCTGGAACTTGCTATGTAGACTAAGATGCCCTCAGATTCACAGAAATCCACCTGCCTTTGCCTCCGAGTGCTGGGATTAAAGACATGAACCACCACACATCCAACCAATTTATATATATATATATATATATATATATATATATATATATATATATAT
>JABTXL010003921.1:1594229-1723343 GCA_025134845.1 Neodon shergylaensis | reverse complement strand
CCCTCCAGGACTAGGGACTGGATGTAGGGTCTCACCAGCCCTCTTCTTAGGTTTTATTTTGTCACTGTGTCTCAGTTGCCTACGTAGGCCTTGAGCTCACTTAGTAGCCCAGGCAGACCTTGAGCGCTCAATCCCTCTGCCTCAGCCTCCTTTGTAGTTGTGATACAAACCTTTGCCTCCACACCTGGCCTGGCATCACTCTGATCCCTCAGTGTCCTGCAGGTGTTGGCACCACTTCCCAATCTGGGCACAGTCATTCTGATGTTTTCAGAGAATTTTCTCCCAGGCTTTGGGTCAACAATGTGTAGGGATATCAGGGAGACGGCACACTGGGCAAAGGCACCTACTGCCCCAAACTGCTGCTGGCCCGAGATCAACCGCTAGCACCCACAAAAAGGTAGAAGGAGAGAACTGACCGACTCCACAAAGCTACCGGCACAGCGGCATTCAAAGCTGTTCCCTCTAGCACATGCGCACACTAACAACACATAGAATAACAGAAAGGCTTTGTAAGGGGACTGACCAGAAGAGCCGGGAGGCCAGCAGTCAGCCTTCCGGTCTGTACCTGGCAGAGGCCTCCCTCTGCCCTACCTGTCTCACAGGCCTGGAACCCGGCATTCCTGCTAAGTTTTACCTTCCAGTCCCTCCCCCAGAGCCTTCTGGGCTGTGGAGATTTTCTTTTAAATGTGCTGCTCCTCTTAGTCAGCACAAAGGCCTCCATTCTGTTCAACTGACACCCTCTCCTCTCCCTACAGTCAACATTTCTTTAGCCTTAATCCTTTAAAACCCCCTTAAACAACCCAAAAGCAATAAAGAGATAGTTCTTGGTTACATTGCTCCTCTTCGCTTTGTTCTTCCTAAACCCGTTCTCAGATTGCAGGCCAGAAGGTCTTTGTGGGCCTGTTGACTCATCCCCTTCACCTAATGAGATCACCGACACCGTCCACAGGGCGGTTGGCTGCTCTGGGCTGGGTATTGGGTAACAGAGCTGTCTCACTGAGGGCTGAGTTTCCTGGGGAGAAGGGGAGGGGAAGAGAGGGAGAAGGGCCTGGGACTTTGCAACGTCAGTGACCCCCCAGGGGCTCAAAAGCAGGATCTTTGGATGCTTCAGGAAGGCTTATCCCAAGTGACCCGATCTCTTCCGTTCTTCCCCGACATCCTCCCCACAAACACCGACACCTGTGATGGGGTCTCCCATCCCACTCCCTGGGGATTCGCATTACAGCCTCCTGAGAAAAAAGCACACTCATTAAATTGTTAACTTTGATTCTATCTCTTAGCACAAAGGTGTTTGGCCAATATTAACCAGAACAGATACATTTTGGTGAAGAAAATAAAGTTTTGGACTATGGCTGAGGAGGGCCGAGGCATAGTTGGAAGCAGGAATAGAAAAACGCAGATGCAGCTAGTTGGAACCTGGGACAAGGCACCCACAATGAGTAAAGGATTTGGTTAACGTCCCCAGACTCTCTGAATCTTGGAGTCTCTTGCTCTAAAGTGAAGAGGGTAGAATATCATTAGACTGGGTGTCGCTGCTAAGAACAGACAACTATCACACGAATGACGCTGTTGGATGCATTGGCTGTAAGATTAGATAATGAGGCAGCCTGTGATGTAACCATGCATGGGTGCTGTGTAGTTACCTAACCGGAAGTGCAGAGATCAGCAGCCTGGGTCCACTTTCTGTCTACTTGCTTCCTGACTGTGGCTGCACTGTGACCCGCTGCTCCTTGCTGCTGCCGCCACCAAGTCTTCCCCTCCCTTTTAAACGGTGAACCACAATAAATCCTTCCTTTTAAAAATTACATTTTTATTTGTTGTTTTGTGTGAGCCCTTGTTCTATGCCTGCACAGAGGTCAGAGGGTAAGTCTAGGGACTAGATCTTCCTTCCACTGTGTAGGAACCCAGGATGACTAAGTCATCTGAGTTACCAACAGGACGTCTCAGTTATCTGCTGAACCATCTTGTTGGTCCTATTCCTCCCATCATTTTTTTAAATTCCTTTCATTTTACATGTATGTATGAATGCTTGCATTTACCACGTACATACCCGCTGCCTTCAGAGGCCAGAAGAAGGTGTCAGATTCCCTGGAAGTGAAGTTACAGTTGGGAGTTGTCATGTGAGTACCGAGAACCAAATCTAGGTCCTCTGCAAGAACAGCAAGTGCTTTTAACCACTGAGCCATTTCTCCAATCCATTGAAATTAGACTGTCTGAGAGTCAGCCCTTCCTGGCTCCTTTCTTGACTGACTTCACTGTCTCAATGACACCTGACGCTGCCCTCTCCAACAAAGTACACAGTGGGTCGTGGATCTTGTTCTTAGGGTACACTTCTAGGGGTACATAGACTAAGACAGAAGCAAAGAACACTGCCTGTAATCCTTGGTACGGAAAGTGTAGTGTACAGCCCAGCAGGATCACACAGCACTTGGGAGATCAATCAGTAAGCTGAGTCCCAGGGTCCATCACAAACCCACTGATCTATAATTCCCATTTTACAGCATCTCTGAGTTACTGGGGCCCCTTAGGTGAGGAAGCAGCTGTCTGCACTATGCCCACTCCTCTGCATTTGCTGGACTTGCTGCATGGCCACCTATAGGTAGATGTTATGTTTATGATGAAAAAGAATGTATATTCTCTAATAGTTAATATAGATTTCTGTATACCGCTTTTAGTTCAAACTTGTTACTTACATAGTTCACAACCTTTGGATTTTTGTTTGTTTGACCTACTATTACCAAGAGTTATCTGCTGAAACTTTTCAAAATGACAGTGAAACCTTTATGTCTTCCTATAATTCTATCAGTTTTCATTATATTTATAGGTAACAAATGTATATGTGTGTGTGTTCGTGCGCGCGCTCACACACACACAGAGAGAGAGAGAGAGAGAGAGAGAGAGAGAGAGAGAGAGCGCTGGAGAGATGGCTCAGCAGTTAAGAGCACTTGCTGCTCTTCTCTGGACCCAAGTCCAGTTCTCAGCCTTCACCAGGGTAGTTCATAACCACCTGTAATTCCAGCTCCTGGGGATACAACACCCCCTTCAGGCTTCCTCAAGCATCTAAACGGAAGTGGCACATATATACACATGAATAAAAATAAATCTTTAAACATTTATACACACATATAATTTAGATTTTTTTCTTTCTTTTTTATTTTTCAATACTGGGAATGGAACCAAGGCTTTGGATATGCTTGACAATTTTTTATTACTGAGCAACAGTCTTAGCTCCTACTCTCTCTCTCTCTCCATATATATATATGCTATGTTATTAAGTGATTAAGTGTTCATTATTATACTATATGCTAGGGTTTGCCTGCCTCTTTTCCCTTTTACTTTCAATTTGGGTTGGTTGGTTTGTTTTAATGTTTTTCTAAGATTTATTCTTGTTTTATGTGCATTGGTGTCTCTCCTGCATGTGTGTCTGTGTGAGGGTGTTGGATCCCCTGTAACTGGAGTTACAAACATTTGGGAACTGCCATGTGGGTGCTAGGAATTGATTCAAGGTCCTCTGGAAAAGCAGCCAGTGCTCTTAATTGCTGAACCATCTCTCCAGTCCTGTTCATTTGTTTTTGAAACAGGGTCTCACTATGTAGCTCTAGCTATCCTAGAACTCACGGTGTAGACCAGGCTAACAACAAGATCTGTCTGTCTCTGCCTCCCAAGTGTTGAGACTGAAGGTATGCTCCTCCTCACCCAGGCTCACTTTTTAAAGCTGGATATTGAACCACAGTGTGTGTGTGTGTTTTTTAGTGTGTCACTCTTTGTTGCTATGACAGAAGCTGAGACTCTGCCTGCTCACACCCCAGCTGGTCGGCTTATTCATTCCTTTTCTTCCTCTTCTTTTTCTCAGCCTTCTTATCTAACCAGAACACATTCTTTACACTCTTTTCCACCTCCTCAAAGGTAAGAAAGATGGGGGAAATTGCCATGATTGTCTCTGGTTTTATACATGTGAAACCTGAGATTTCCCAATCACAATCCCTGATAAATTAGATTTTCGGGAAAAGAGCGGCCAGCTAAGCTGTGGGTTTGCCATTGTCAGAGTTCATGAAAGCTGAAGTTTATATTAATAACTATATATTTATTTTTATTATGTGTGTGCCATAAATGGGAGGTGCCCAGAAGAGGGCATCAGATCCTCTGGAGGCTGGAGTTACGGGAAGTTTCGAGCTGCCCAGTGTGGTTGCCAGGAATTGAACTCAAATCCTCTGCAAGAGCAGCAGGCAATCATAACCACTGAATCATCTCTCCAGTCCAATAACCATACATTTTTTCTTTCCTTTTTTTTATTTAATCAAATAACTACAAATTTTATAAGCTAACCTTTCTGTTAAAGAATACAGCTTTATAGCTAGAGTTTAAACTGGGAGAAAAGAAATGCACTCCCGAAATAAAGAAAGAAAAGAGAGAGAGAGAAAACCCAAACCACAGAAGTATTGCAGAAAGACTTCAAGAGAGAAATATGGAAGTCTGTTAAAAGTCTCAGGCTACAACAAGTGACTTGCAACAGGTCACAGGGACTGCATGGCTGTGAAGGTGATCTTGATGGGATTAGAATCACCATGGGGGGCTGGAGAGATGGCTCAGAGGTTAAGAACTCTGACTACTCTTCCAAAGGTCCTCAGTTCAATTCCCTGCAACCACATGGTGGCTCACAACCATCTATAATGAGATCTGATGCCCTCTTCTGGTGTGCAGGCATATGTGCCGGAAGAACACTGTATACATAATAAATCAATCTTAAAAAATAATAATCATCATGGAGCTGAGCTGGATAGTCCCAACGCTCGGGATGCAGAGGCAGGAGGATCTCTGAGTTCAAGGCTAATCTGGACTACAGAGCGAGTTTCAGGACTGCTGGGGCTACACAGAGAAACCCTGTCTCAAGACATCAACAACAAATCACCATGGAAACACATCTCTGGTTGTGTCTATGAGGGATATTCCAGAAAGATTTAGCAGCGTAGAGAAGGCCCATCCCGAATGCGGTGATGCCATCCTGTAAGCTGAGGTTTGGATAAGAAGACAGGCAGCAGAGCAGAACATTTCGTCCCCTGCTCCCTGACTGTGGATGCAATGTGGCAGGCACTGCTTTCCTTCCACAACTGACTGTACCCTGGAACTGTGAGCCTTCTTTCCCTACATTTCTTGTCGGCATCCTATCACAGCGATGGGGAAACTAACTTCTCAGTGGCCTGAGGCCTGATTTCCCTTATGGATCCCTTCGAAAGGCAAGGGATCCGTGTAGCTCTTCCATGTGGCACCAGACATTTATTTTTAGACAACTTCCACTGGAATCTTCAGTGTTATTATCAGTTATATTATCTTCATGGTCAAGAAAGATTCCTTCCTTTTCTTGGTCTGGGGAAAAGAACCTGTGTGTGCACCGGAGAAAGCAGGAGAGACTACGTTCTCACTCACGTGAGAGAGGGAGGGGAAGCAGCAGCCTGTCACAAGCTTCTTCTCCTCTTACTGTAAAGTAAGAGAAACAAATGGCATCCTACCAGCTCGCCTGGGAGTGGGGCTGCTGTTTACAGCTAAACAGAGACCTGCTGCCTTTTAGATCTGAGTAGCAGGATTCAGTCAGAAGACTGCAAACACAATTGTGTTTACAGAAATGCCAACGTCGTCGTGTTGACTGCTGAAGGCCAAGGTCATGTTTACTGCAAGCAGGGATGCCTGGAGCTGCCACAGAACTGCTGGGGAGGGATTGCCAAAGCATGATGGCTGGGGCACCACTGTGTGCTATGTGAAGGGCTTTACAGCACTGTGGGGTTGAGATGGGACACTTGGTCCTGTGACATGTTTTTTGTTTTGTTTTGTTTTTTTCTTTCTTTCTATTTTTGAGACAGAGTTTCTCTGTGTAGCCCTGGCTGTCCTGGAACTCACTGTGTTGACCAGGCTGGCTTCGAACTCAGAGATCCACCTGCCTCTGCCTCCCAAGTACTGGGATTAAAGGCCTGCACCACCATCGTTGGCTCTGATTTTTGAACCCCAAAAGTTTTGCCTTGGGCCAAGGAGGAAGATGCATCTCTAAAAATGAGAACATAATAGCAGAAGGTTGCAGAATTTCGAAGCATCTGCCTTATAGTGTGCATTCCTGCAACTACTGGAAGATATTCACAGGTCAGGCACCGCCCACCTGGCAGGCTGGTCTCCCTAGGAAGCAGCATGGTGTGGTGGTTACAAGTGCCCACTGGCTAGAGGCCTGAGACATCCTGACTCACCCGCAGTAATCAGTGAAGCTCATCTGGCTCGAGTTTTATCATTTACAACATAAGAGTAAAATCGCTTTTCTTGGGGTGGGGAGATGGCTCAGTTTGTAAAGTGCTTGCCACACAGGCGCCAGGATCTGGTTTGGATTGCCAGGCCCCATGTGAAAGCCCTGTCTCCAGTGCTGGGGAGGCAGGACAGAGGATCCCTTGGACTTGCTGGCCAGCCAGACTAGCAACCTCAGCGAGCTCTGGCTTCATTGAGAGACCCCATCTCAAACAATAAGGTGGAGTGCAGGCTGGTGAGCTGGCTCAGAGGGAAAGGTGCATGTCACCAAGCCTGATGACCAAGTTAGAGCCCCAGGACCTCCCTGTTAGGAAGGGGCCCACTCCCACAAGTTGCCCTGCAGTCTCTACACACACCATAGCATGTGTGTGTCCACACTAAACTAATTAATTAATTAAAGATTAGTCGTTAAAAAAATAATAAGGCCGGAGGTGATAGAGAAAAATACTAATGCCTACTCTGGCTTCTGCATGCACACTCATATATACACATGTGTATCTCATACACACATGCATGCACAGAAATATCTACATATCCAAATAAACCACTAAGTTTTAAAAAAAATTCTTCAGCTCTTAGAATTAGCAGAAAAATTCATAGGAGGAGGAAGGAAAAGGGGAAGAGGAAGAAGAAACATTTTTTCCACAGTTTCTGGTGGACATGTGTTGAACACTTTGTATGTGGTAGCTGGTGTTATTACAGAGAGGTTTTGGGGGAAGGGATGGCCTTCAGGAAAATTAGTAGCCTCGTGTGATGGCACGCATCTTTAATTCTAGTACTCGGGAGGCAGAGACAGATGGATCCCCAAATTCAGAGCTAGCCTGATCTATATACAGTGGGAGTTCTGGGACAGCCAGGGCGATACAGAGAAACCTTGTCTTAAAACCCCACCCACACCCTAATAAAGAACATAGTGACTCATTGGACATTAGACCGTCTCAGGAAAGCAGGCGATGGAGGGCCACCCAATCTTGCTGCATGGAGAAGGTAGGGAAGTAGGGTGTTCTCTATTCCTGACTCACTAAGGATCCTTCCAATTTTAACACCGGTCCCATACCCTGGGGAACCCCTCATTCCTAGGCATAGCCACAAGACTGGTCACTCTAGAGGCCAACCAGAAATTGATTTGGGAGTAATTACCAGTGAGGAGCTTTGGGTTGGCCACTCTAGAAACCAGACTTCAGAAGAGGCCAATTGACTCCCGTTTGTCCTCATTAGTGACTTTATTTAAATCCAGGGTTCTCTGGCAGGACAACTTCTACCCAGCATGCCAGGCAAATCCCTTCCCCACTGGGCCCAGTCATCAAGCAGATTTGTGTGGGTGGCAGGGACAGGGCTTTTTCCCCAGGCGTCTGTGCAGAATGCCCAAGTGGTGCCGCTCAGACTATCTACAAGTGCCCAGTGGCCCTCGGGGACAGGTGGCTAGCATTCAGCTGAGTCTTTCCTGCCCTTGATCCACCCGAATAGCTGCCAGTGGCTGAAGCCCACTGTAGAACTTGCATCTGGACCCAGTCCTAGTTTAATAAACTAGTCTTGTGTAGTCAAAGGAAGCAGCCTATCCTCTTGTGTTATTGCTAGCCCTTTGGAGTCCCACAGAGCCTGTCCTGACCTGGAGGAACTATGGGTCAACATCCCTGGGACCCTTGTAACCTTCCCAGTGACCTCCACTGAACTTCAGGCAGGAAAGAGGTGTGCCGAACACTGTCAGTGTACGTATTGTTTTCTTTGTTTATCTTATCTATGATCAAATATCTGAGAAAACAATTTAAATAGATTCTGATTCTGGCTCAGGGTTTCAGGGGGTTCAGTAGATGGTTGTTTGGCCCCATGAGCTTGGGAGCCTGTGGCAGAGACTTTCTTCCCCTGTGGAGGACAGGAAACAGACTGTAGCACAAGATGAACCCAGGGGCAAGAGGTCCCCACAGACCCATTTTCTCCAACTGGGTCCCACCTCCTGAAGGTCCCATAACCTCCCAAACTAGAGCCAGTAGCTAGGGGCCATGTTTAACACATGGGCCTATGGGGATATTTCATATTTAAGCCATTCTACAAAGATTAATTGATTAAGTGGTTTCAGAATGGCCACACTCCTGGTATAGTGAGATGGTCCAACAGATAAAGGTGCTGGCCTTTAAACTTTTTTTGAAATTAGATTTAGTTTAAGCACATATGAGTGTTTGTACACACACACGCCTGATGCCCACAGAGGTCAGACGAGGGTATTGGAGCCCCTGGAACCAGAGTTATGGGCAGTTGAACTGCCGTGTGGGTGCTAGAATGGAACCTGCATCCTCTGCAAGAACAAGTGTTCTTAGCTGCGGAGCCATCTCCTTAGCCCTGGCTTGAAGTCTAATGATCATAGTTCAACCTCTGGGCCCCACAAAGTGAAAAGGCAAAAACCAACTCTGCCCATAAAATGTCCACATACAAGCTTTGGTAGGACTGTGTGAACACACACATACTCAAGTAAATACAGAAGTCGTATCCCTGGGGCTCAGGTGCAGTTCAGTTGGGAGAGTGGCATTCATTTGATCTCCATATACATAAACCAGGCAGAGGAAGCTGTGATCCCAGCATATGGGAAGGTGGAGGCAGGAGGATCACTGTAAGTCTGAGGCCAATCGCATCTACACAGGGAGTTCCACCCCTTCCACCCCACCAGCATACACAGACTGTCTCAGCAAACAAACCGAAGGAAATTGTAACCCTTCATTTCGGCTTAGTGACTCCTAAGTGCGAGTTCTATGTTCCCTGCAGTTCAGTCCTTGTCACGGAGACAGGGAGTAAATAAAGAAGGAACAGGAACTGGAGAGATGGTTCAGGGTTTGAAGATTTTACTGCTCCTGCCCAGGGCCTGGGTTTGGCTCCGAGCACACAACACAGGTGGCTCACAACTGCCAATAACTTCAGTTTCGGGGACCAGACATGCTCTGACCTTCCCAGGTCACACATGTTTTGCAGGTGCACGCGTGTACACACACGCACGGAGACTGAATAACACGACACCTGCTCTCAGCCCCCCACCTGACCCTTTGAACATATCTAGCCTTTCTGCAAAACATTCGTTTTTATTTTTGGCCTTGGTTTTTATTTCTGTGTTTGAGATATGGTCATGCTATATAGCCCAGGATGGCCTGACACACTATGTACACGAGTGTCACCTCAAATTTGGTGAGATTGTCTTGCCTCTGCCTCACTTGGGTGGCTTCTTGTTTTTGTTTTGGTGGGAAAGTCTCATCTAGTCAGGGCAGGCCTTAAACATGTGTTCCTCTGGCTTCTACTGTCAGTGTTGTGGCTACAGGCCTGCATCACATTGCTCAGCGCGAGCCTCAGATCTGTCTGAAGAGAAAAAAGGAGACTGTATAATAATTATCTTTCGAGAGTGATTGTAGTGACTAAATGAGGTAGCAGGTGAAGTTACTGGCGCATAGTAAAGTTCAATACTGGGAACAGAGCCATGTGGATTCAGCGTTCGAGGCCAACGTAGTCTACATAGTGAGACCCCATCTCCAAGAAGCTAAACGAGTGAGTAAGTGAATAACACAGAATAAATGTTAAGGAATATGGACGAATCTTACCTTACCCAGCTTTATCTGGGCAGCAAGTGCCGGAACCAGCATGAGCACAGAGGGCTTTCAGAACTACTGCTTTCTCAAGATCTGCCAACAGAGGGCAGCATTATAAATCAGGCAGCCCCGAGTGCTGATTTTACCTCTGCTGCCTGTGAAGCTGTGCAACTTTAGGACCGTGATGTCATGTCTCTGAGCCTCGGTATCTCTTCTGTAACCTAATGTAAACTAAAACAAAGTACTTAAAAGAAGAGGTTTAGCCTGGCCACTCTCAGATATTTGGTCAGGAGTTCCAGGCTCTTCCCCACCCTGGCCTGACTCCTCTGTTATGTAACCCTGGAAAGCACACTGGCCTCTTTAGGGTCTTCTCTGGAAGTCTTTGTCTAGACTGACATTTAGAACTACCAGGGACAGAGAGGGGTAGCCTTTAAAATCCCCATATAAAGGATAGAGAGTATCTGTGAACAGTGAATGTCAAAGTCAAGCTAGCAAATGACGGGAGGGGGTGTAATTCAGTTGGCAGTGGGCTTCCCAGCTTGTGAAGCCCTGGGTTCAATGGGTGTGCTGACACACAGCTGTGATCTCAGCACTGGGGAGGTAGCAGCAGGAGGATCGGAAGTTTGAGGTCATCCTTGGCTAGTGAGTTCAAGACCAGCATGGGCAACATGAGACCCTGTCTCAACAGCAACAGCAGCAGCAACAACAACAAGACAGCAAATGCATCTGGAGAAGAAAAGTCAGGAGGACCAAGCGTTCATGGCCGGGCTGAGCTGCACAGTGAATCTCTGTCTTAAAACTTTTAGCAGACATTTGGACTGAAGTCCAAATTCAAAGTCAACTTACAAAAAAATATAACCAACACTGCCTCTCTACAGCAGCAATAGCTAACCAGAAAAATAGTAAACAGTAGAAATAAGATATCTGCAACAGCAGCAAAGGAGTTAAAGGATGTTGCCCTACTCTGCTTTCCGTGGTTGTGGCAGGGACCATGACTGGGATGGCTATTCTTGTTGCCAGCTTGGCTACGTCTGGAATTAACTTAAACCCAAAGGCTGGGCACACATGTGAGGGACTTTTTTTTTCTTAATTAAATCATTAAAAGTGGGAAGACCTCCTTCTAATCCAGATCTTTGAAGTGTGGGGAGGTCCATCTTTTAGCTGGACCGTCCATACAAAGCACATGGAAGAAGGAAATTTCTTCTCTTTGTCTGCTTGTCCTCACTCTTTCTGACAACTTCATTCTTGCACTGAGATTCTCCTTCTTTAGGATTTCTGCATACACTGAAGACCAGTTGAGACATCCAGCTTTGTGGAGTGAACAGCTACTGGATTCTTGAACCTTCTGTTGGTAGACAGCCATTGTTGGACTAGTTGTACCACAGCCTGTAAGCCGTTCTAATAAGTCCCATATATATTTTTGTAAGTTTTGTTTCTCTTGAGAACCCTGACTAATACTAGGACCAGAAGCAACCTAGGGAGTAAAAGGATAATTTAGCTTACAGGTCCCAATCACAATCCATCATTGAGGGAAGCCAAGGTAGGAACTCAAGCAGAGCAGGAACTGGAAAGCAGGAACTGAAGCAGTGACCATGGAGGAACACTACTTTACTGATTGGCTCTTGTTTTGTTTTGTTTTAATATAGCCTAGTGCCACTTGTTCAGGGTGGCACTGTCCAACAGTGGGCTAGGCCTTCCTACATCAATCAAGAAAATGTTCCAAAGATGTGTTCATAGGCCAATCTGATGGAGGCATTTTCTCAGTTGAGATTTCTTCTTTCAGATGACCTGAGCTTGTATCAAGTTGACAAAAAACCTAATAAACAAAGATATGGAAAATTATTTTGCCTTGATGATTGCTAGTAAAGGACAGAGGGAAACAATCCTGATTATGGAAAAACATGTCATGCTCTCAGAGTAGTTGACTCAACACTGTAATGATGCCAGCACCCCACAGTTCACCTACATATTCAATGCAATACCAGATATAAGCTAAGACAATACTAGCTTAATAGCAGACAGGTTCAATTTGAAGACTATTAAACTGGGCATGGTGATGCACATCTTTAATCCTGGCACTTGGGAGGCAGAGGTAGGCAGATCTCTTGTGAGTTTGAGGCTGGCCAGGGCAACATGGTGAGACTTTGTCTAAATTAAAAAGAAAAAAAAAGAAACTAAGGTCCTTGTACTTCTCAATGTTAAAGTATTCTACATAGTTTAATAGTAAAACAGCATCAGTGTGCTGGCTTGTTTTATGTCAGTTTGACACAAGCTAGAGTCAGTTACATGAAAGGAGAAAACCCCACTGAGAGAATACCTCCATGGAATCAGGCTGCAGACAAGCCTGTAGTGTAATCAGATGTTTCCCTGTCCCAACTGCCCAGTCCCAAAAAAATTACTCAGAAGCATGTATTAATTATAAATGCTAGGCCAATAGTTCAGGCTTATTACTTACTAGCTCTTACATTTTATTTATTTATTTATTTATTTATTTATTTATTTATTTATTTTTGGTTTTTCAAGACAGGGTTTCTCTGTGGCTTTGGAGGCTGTCCTGGAACTAGCTCTTGTAGACCAGGCTGGTCTCGAACTCACAGAGATCCACCTGCCTCTGCCTCCCGAGTGCTGAGATTAAAGGCGTGCGCCACCACTGCCCGGCTTTAGCTCTTACATTTTAAGTTAACCCATATTCCTTATTTATGCTCTGTTGCCTTTATTATTAGCAAGGCACATTCATTTTCCGCTATCTCTGCATCTGGCTGGAGACTCTCTCTCTCTCTCTCTCTCTCTGTCCTTCTCCTTTTCATCATCCTTAGTCTGATTTGCCCTGCCTATACTTCCTGCCCGGCTACTGGACAATCAGCATTTTATTAAACCAGTTCGAGTGACAAATCTTTACAGTGTACAAGAGGATTATTCCACAGAATTTCCCACGTTTTGTCTAGTTAAAAGGAAGGTTTTAACTCTAACATAGTAAAATTATATACAATAAAACAGTATGAAGTGAGAATAATAGTTACAATACCCAGTCTATTTATATATGATAAAATTAGAGAAAATACTCTATTATCTATCTAATCTTTGTGAGTCTGAAGTTTTGTACCTAATTTATCTTTTGTTATAACCAAAGAAAACTTTAACTATCTAGTTTTCAACTCCATCAAAGACCCAAGAAGGGTGAAATGTTATCTAATGGCAGGGACATATTGCTGCCTGGACAATCACCCAAAGTTCTTCTGTAACATTGGTGCATCCACCTTTGGTCTACAGGCCTAGTATATCTGATAGACTTTCCTGTGAAGCAGAGAATTTTTTTGAGACAGAGTTTCCCTGTCTTTGGATAATTTTAGAGCCTGTCCTGGAACTCACTCTGCAGACCAGACTAGCCTTGAACTCACAGAGATCTGCCTGTCTCTGACTCCCAAGTGCCAGGGTTAAAGGCGTGCACCATTACCACCCAACATAAAGCAGAGAATTTTTTTCATTGATCTTTCTTTTTTTATTTTATTATTATTATTATTATTTATTTATTAAAGATTTCTGTCTCCTCCTTGCCACCACCTCCCATTTCCCTCCCCCTCCCCTAATCAACTCCCCCTCTCTCATCAGCCCGAAGAGCAGTCAGGGTTCCCTGCCCTGTGGGGAGTCCAAGGACCTCTCACCTCCTTCCAGGTCTAGTAAGGTGAACATCCAAACAGCCTAGGCTCCACAAAGCCAGTATGTGCAGTAGGATCAAAACCCAGTGCCATTGTTCTTGACTTCTCAGCGAAGCAGAGAATTTTGAAGGATTGTCTTACCTTGTCTTGGCAAAGTTCAGCAGTTGCCCTTTTTTGTGTCCTGCTTATTTGAATAATAACTGTCAGCAGTTGAGGCCATCCCTGTGCTGCTGGTCTTGAATTCTATAAGAAAGCAGGCTGAGAAAATTGTGGGGAGCAAGCCAGTAAACAACACCCCTCTATGGCCTCTGCATCAGTTCCTGCCTCCAGGCTCCTGTCCTGTTTGAGTTCTTGTCCTCACTGCTTTGATGATGAACTATTTTATGGAAGTGTAAGTATAATAAATCCTTTCCTCCCCCAAATGATTTTGGATCATGGTGTTTCATCACAGCAATATTAAATCTAAGACAGTTGGGGAAAGGAACAGAGTGGACAGAGGGTCTCTAGGGACAATCTTAGGCAAACAACCTAAGTTTATATAGAGACTTAGTAAATGAGAAATTGAGATTAACTCGGAAGATTTAAAATGGTTTAATTTAAGAAAACAATAGAATAAAATCCAGAATTCAGATATAAAACATTATTCCAAATAGACTGAATATTGGAATGTAGATCGTAAGAATGTTTATAACAGAAAATTGAGGATAGACTTTGAAGCATGATTAATAAAACTCAGAGAGAGAAATTGGGGTTCAACCTAAAGATCAGAAAAGCAAGGCAGCCACTGGCTCTTCACTTGACCTCAGTCTGAAATGGCCATCCTGCCTCCAGGAATCTCAAAATGAGACAGAGACTGAGAACTGTCTCCTCCCACTTTATAATCCTCTCTAGGACTGGGATTAAAGGCGTGCACCATCCAGTTTCTATGGCAACTAGTGTGGCTACTGAGATTAAAAATGTGTGTTACCACTGCCTGGTCTGTAAGGCTGACTAGTGGGGCTGTTTCGCTCCCTGGTCTTCAGGAAAGCTTTATTTATTAAAATACAAATGAAATACCACTACATTGTCAGTAGTTGGCTGCTTTTCTATCCTGGTCTTTAGGTTGAACCATAATTTCTCTCTCTGAGTTTTATTAATCATGCTTAATTTGGTGCCCAACTTCTGGGATACAAATTTATGAAAAAGCTGTTTGTCTGAGACCCACCGGTACAGGCCAGAGCTGGACCAAAACCTAGCCACCTGGATTTGGGACACAAATTAGCATGTCCAACTTCCATCTGCCCCCATTTAGCTTCCACATAAAGATGGAAAATACACAGGGAATGTGGATACTGTATGTTATTGTGTTGTCTTTGAGTTGTCTGACTGCTGAGGAAGGAGCAACAGCTGCTAAAAGAATTTGATTATAAATGCTGCTGGATTAATCTAACCTATATATTTTGAAAATGCCTTGACTTTAAAATCTAAGTCAAAAGACGTGTTGCTTTGGAGAAGAGGTTTTTGCTTTTGTTTCTATAGGAAATGAGAGTCTGTGGATTCATTCTTGGTTAAGAAAAATAAGGTTTGACTGAGGAAGACCCCCTGAAAAATCTCTAATGGGAGTAGATGGCCCAGATGTTTGGTTGGAAGTAAGACCCCAGCCCTCTGACACCCCTATATTCAAGGAGTATGGGATATTTGGTCAGAAGCATCACCCCAGCCCCTGGCATCCATTTCAAGCCCCCTACCCTGAGAGTTGCCTTAGTCTGACTCTGCCTCTGGGAAAGCCTGCCAAGCCATGACCATTCTCCAGGAAGGGTAAGGAAAGCCCACCAACCGGTGACCCTTCCCCAGGGAGGGTCAGGATCACACCCATAGGCTATTTAAACTGCCCCCCAGAGAAAGAATATGTGGTCTCCAGGTTTCACATGGTCTTCCCTTTCCTCTCTTCCCTCGCCATGCTTTTCCGGGGCTACCCAGGAGAATTGCATTAAACATGGGCATCTTTTATTTGGTCTAATTTGGTCTGATTGGAATTATTTGTGTCAGTGGAGAGGCTCATCTAAGTAATATTTCTAACAATGACAACATCAGGAAAAACAACCAATATAGCCCCAAAAAAACCTCTGATAAATCTGCTTATATAAAAATTGAGAGCTTTGTGTTTGGCAAAGAAAATAAGGGACATAGTGACTGCTATAATCTGCTGGCCTGGTCTGTCACCTGGGTACCCTGTTCCTTGAAGAGACAAGCCTCGCTCACTCCCACCCTCCTCCTCTTCAGCCTTCTCTTTCTCTTCTCATCCCTCTTCTGAAGGGGTAACTACTGCCTCTTTCTTTTTCCCTTCCCCATTTCTTTTCCCCTCCATAACCCACTAAATAAACTCTATACCCAAACTCTCTCTGCATGGCATATTTGTCTGTCTCTCACCCACCATGGTCTCCCACCCTTTAAGGGGACCTGCCGCTACCCCTCATGTGATGGCCACCCCTTGTGGGACCGGCCTTGGGTCACTCATATGTCTTTATAAATGATAACAGTGACAAGTATCAGGTTGCACAAATGTATTTTCAAATATTTAAGTAGTAAGAAATCACTGTCTAAAGTGCATAAGGAGCTCTAGAAATCAACATAAAAATACAGGAACTGGCCGGGCGGTGACAGCGCACAACTTTAATCCCAGGGGAGGCAGAGACAGGAGGGTTTCTGAATTCAAGGCCAGTCTGGTCAGAGTGAGTTCCAGGACAGTCAGGGCTACACAGAAAAACCCTGTTCCCCCCTCCCCCAAAAAAAGACTAAACAGGAAAGAAAGAAAGAAAGAAAGAAAGAAAGGAAGGAAGGAAGAAAGAAAGAAAGACAGGAACTGTAGTAGAAATGCATGTAATGGCCGCAAACAGGTGGGAAGACATGGTAGAGGGCACAAAGGTAAATAAAGTAATGACAACCATAGAAATACAAACTAAAAGGATGACAGAAAACATCTTTTAATATTATAAGTGTGTTTGTTTTATGAGAATACTACAATATACACGTAGAAATCAAACAACGTTTAGGAATTAGTTCTCACCTTCCGCCATGTGGGTCCTGGTGTTTGAACCCAGATTATTTGGCTTAGCAGTAAGTACTTTTAGCTGCTGAACCATCTTGTATCTACCCCGCCCCCACTCCAAGGGAGAGCATGAAGGCAGTCTTGCACTACTACAAATTACGCCAGTCGAGTTTCCTGCATTTGGGGAAATCACATCCAGAGTGCAAGAGATACGCTTCGCCCTGGGAAAACCACTTTGTGATTATGGTGTATCCCCTGATGGAGGAAGGAAGGTCATTGGTTAATTAATAAAGAAACTGCTTGGCCTGATAGGTTAGAACATAGGTGGGTGGAGTAAACAGAACAGAATGCTGGGAGGAAGAGGAAGTGAGCTCAGACACCATGCCTCTGCTCTCAGAGCAGATACGATGAAGCTCCCACCCAGGATGGACGTAGGCTAGAATCTTCCTGGTAAGCACACCTCATGGTGCTACACACATTAATAGAAATGGGCCAAGCAGTGCCTATATGAATACAGTTTGTGTGTTGTTATTTTGGGCCATAAGCTAGCCAGGCAGCCGGGAGCTGGGTGGCAGGAACGCAGCCCTGCAGCTCCCTTCAACAATTCCCTGCCAGGTAAGTTTTGTATTTACCTCTTTTGTGAGATTTTCATATAACCCTGAAAATATTTATTGAGTCCAATTTATACCAGACAGCATTTTAGACACCTGAGATGAAGCATCGGACACAAAAAAGATCCTCATCCTCAAGCACTTGTTTTCAAAATATCAACAGGAGATATAATTGGCATGTCAACTGTACAGTATCCCAGGTCATAGCTATTCAGAAAAGTCAAACAGGGCAAGGGGATTCAGAAAGCTGTGCAGTGATGCTTTATTTTGTATTACGTAGAGCTGGAACTGTGGGCTTCTCTGAGAAGGCAGTTTACAGGAAGGAAGCTAAGAACATAGTTTCCAGAAAGAAGAATGAGCAAAGAGGCAAAGGCCCTGTGGCAGAAGCATGCTAGGAAGGCAGCAAGACGGGCATCATGTGAAAACACAGGAAGTGGGCGGGAGGGGTGGAGCTGAAGAAGAGGGATCATGGCTGGGCACAGATCACATGGGAACTTGGGGCCATTTATCTGGCCTTAAGGTTTTTCTCTGAGTGAAAAGGGTTTGGGTCTCATATAGCCAAGGCTGGCTTTAAGCTTGCTGTGTAGTTAAGGATAAACTTGAACATTGAGTCTTCCTGCCTCCTGAGTTCTAGGATTACAGACATGGACTGGCATGTTCAGTACATTCAGTATGCATGGTTTACGTGGTCCTGGGGTTTCATGCACGCCAGACAAGCATGCTGCTAACCAAGCTACTGCCCCAGTCCCAGAACCAGGAAAGAGGGTGTCTTCAGGTGAGGCAGCAGAGGCCATGATCCTGATGCCTGTGGTAATGAGCCTATTGTGGGAGTCTCTGAACCTTTTCCTGACTGCCCAGGCTCCGTAGCTGGAAAATGGAAATCACAGAGTTCTGCAGGGATTGGGGTGGGGGGACTGTAGCTGGTCTTCTAGGCAGTGGGAAGCTAGACAGAGGAGGGAAGAACAGTACAACAGCCAGGGACCCACTTCAAGTTTAATTATCTAGCAGCAGAAAGTATTATTCCATGGCCCAGTGTGGCGGTACAGTTAGGAGGCGGAGGACTTGACTTCCAGCCTAGGCGCTATAATGAGCCTGTCTCAGGGAAAGGAGTAGCACTGAGAACAGATCTGTAAAGTGGAGCCTTTCCTGCTAGCTGATTCCCACGCCACACTTGCCTGGCAGAGGCTGTAAGCCCTTGGTCTTGGACTCTTAGCAACCTTCTAGCCTCTGGGCTCTGTTGCTACCTGCCTCCCTGGAGCTAGTCTGATGAATGAATATCCCGTTCTGTTCAGGCCTAGATGAAATGAATTCTTCTGTCTCCAGCTGCACCACACCCTTGCACTGCCTCCCACTGCGTTCTGGCTTCTGGTCTAGACAAGACAGTTTTTGTGCTCATTTGCATAGCAGAGATTATTGATATCAGTCAGATCCCCAGTGAACAAATGCTCAAACCCATCTCAGCCCCGGTTCTCAGCTTCAGTCCCAGCCCAGCTTCAGTCTCTTTTTCTAGGCGGTGTCGTCCCTTTCTGTGGAGGAGTCGCATCCGGCAACGTCCCCATGAATACCACTGGTGACCTGACACCCATGGAGATGACTTAGTCATCATCACACATCCTGAGCAGCAGGGGGAAATGAACCTATGTGCCCTCACTACACAAGTATGTGCACCTGAGCACGCACACACACATACACACACAGCACATAGATAGACAAATGTAAACAATTTCTTCAAAAGGAACCTATTAACCTGGGCAGGAGAGATGGCTCAGTAATCAAGAGTACTTGCTGCTCTTCCAGAGAATTTGAGTTTGTTCCCAGCACCCACAATAGGTGGCTTACAACTACCTGTAACCCCAGGTCCTGGGTATCTGATGCCTTCTCTGACTTCTGTGGGCAACTGCACACATGTGGAACATACACACACACATACATATAAAAATAAGTAAGACCTTTATATGTATATATACACAGGTACCTTTATATATATACATATGTACATATACCTGCATATATACATGTTTACATATATATGCATTTTGTGTGTATATATATATATATATATATATATATATATATATATATATATACCAAAATTTAACTCATACACTGCTCCTGGCAGTCCCATTTATCACTGATTTGCTTTGGAGACTTTGCTTTTCTGAGATTTCATATAAGTAAAATCACACTGTAGACATGCTTTTGTTATGTGACAATTTTTTTCAGCCTCACATTTTTGGCTCATCATTTCACTGTATGCACCTACCTATAAGTCCCTTCCTTTTTATTAATGAGATTCCATTTTACAGATACGGAGAAATTTGCTATGAAAATACCTGCTTGAGTTATTTTTGGGTTTTGGCATATTACGAATCATATTATCCAAGGTTCTCTATTAAAAAGAACTGAAAGAATGAATATTATATATTATGAATTATATATTATGAATATATATGTGTATGTACGTTTGTATGGGATTTATTAGATTAGCTTACAGGATGCGGTCTGGGTAGGTAGTTCAACTGTGGCAGACTGAAGTTCAATGGAAAGGTTAGGAGTCCATTAGTTGCTCAGTCCATGAAACTGGATCTCTCTGTAGTCCCCAATCTGATGGTGACGGCCTGGAGGGTTCCTGGAGGGTTGCTGGTCTTCAGTTCAGGTTGGGGTCGCAGAGAATTTGTGATGGAACGCCGCAGCACCCAGACAGCAAGGGTGACTACAAGCTCCAAAAAATAAGCTTTCTTTCTTCCATGTCCTTTCATCTAGGCTGCCACCAGGAGTGCTACCCTCATTTAGTAGAGGTCTTATGGCTTCAAATAATTTGGCCATGAAAACCCTTCACAGGTGGGTCCATCAGCTTGGGTTTTAGTTGATTCCAGGTATAGTCAAGCTGACAGCCAAGATTTGTCATGAAACTGAATAAAACACTTAAGAACATTGTGTACAAGTCTGTGAGTAGGTGCTTTCTTGTGTTTCTCTTATGATAATACGTAAGAATAAACTACTGCCTTAAGCATATATACATGTTTAACTTCATAAATAATTGATAGTTCTCTATAGGAGACATTGAGAATTCTACCTTCTTCTTTTGTGTGTGTGTGCGTGTTTTAGGAATGGGGGATAGGGTTTTTCTGTGTAGCCCTGGCTGTTCTGGAACTCACTCTGTAGACCAGGCTGACTTCAAACTCACAGAGACTGCCTGTCTTTGCCTCACAAGTATGAACCACCACTGCCTGACGACAGTCCTACTCTGTAAGTACAAGAATCTCACTTGCTTTACAGCCTGACAAAATTTGGTGTTGTGAGTTTATTTTGGCTTTTTTATTGAGTGATAAGTAGAATTTCATTGATTCTTAAAAATCTTTCTCTTTTCCTTTTTTTTTTTTGAGAAGCTGGCCTTGAACTTGTAACAATTCCCCTGTCTCAGCCACCCAAGTGCAAGGATTATAAGAATTTTGCTATTTTATTTTAGTTTTTATTTTTATTCATTTGGGTTTTTTTTTAAGACATGATTTCTTTTGTTTTATTTTGTTTTGTTTTGTAACTGCCTTAGCTATCCTGGAACTCACTCTGTAGATCAGGATGGCTTCAAACTCACAGAGATCTGAGATCTTCCTACCACTGCCTTCTGCGTGTTGGGATTAAAAGCGTGTGCCCCAATTCCCAGCACAGTATTAGAACTTCTAAAGACTTAAGAATGTTAAAGGTTAGACTGTGTTTTGTGTTATGAGATGCGGGGGACAAGAGGAGAGAGGCTATGGTTTAAAAGGCAATGTGTGGCGGTGTTGGAGTCCTTGCAGAACGGCCCTGGAAGCCAGTGGTGAAGCTGTTATGGCGAAGCCTAAGTTGCAGTGGAGACTCTGTGTTGGAGATGCCGGGACTATGAGACATCTGCCTGTGCAGAATGGAGGCGGCCTAAGAGGAGAAGCTATGTGTGTTCCACAGCACAGCTGGAGGTGTGCAGCTGCCCAGGCCTTTGGAGCCCAGTTAATTACATTATAAACCCCAGATGAAAGGTGGTGGCACACGCCTTTAATCCCAGCATTTGGGAAGCAGAGGCAGGCAGATCTCTGAGTTCAAGGCCAGCCTGGTCTACAGAGTGAATTCCAGGACAACCTCTAAAGCTACACAGAGAAACTATCTTGAAACACAAGCAAACAAACAAACAAAAAACTTAGATGATATACATGAAGTTGAGGGATCTGATATTTGCTGTGGTGGATTTAAATATTTTTTAAAATTTATTTTTTGTATATGGGTCTTTTGTCTGCATGTCTGTCTGTGTATCACATGTGTGCTGAGTGCCCAGAGAGGGCCGAAGAGGGTATCAGATGCCCTGGAACTGGAGTTAAAAACTGTTGTGCTGTCATGTGGATACTGGGAACCAAAAACTGGTCCTCTAGAAGAACAGCAAGTGCTGTTAACCACTGAGCCACAGAGTATTCCCTGCCCCTTTCATAGAGAGAGTTTCACTATATAGCCCTGGACCACCTAAAACTGTGTAAACCAGGTTTACCTTGGACCCATAGAAATCCACCTGCCTCTGACTCCCAAGTGTTGGGATTAAAGGCATATACCACACCTAGTCTGAGAGTACCTTTGATACTAGAAATGATCATTTATGTCAAAAAATGGGGCACAAAGACCAACAGGTATCCTGTGGGCTGGAGATATGAAGAGTAGAGTGGCAATATATAGGCTCACTCACCAATTGTTAAAGATATTTCATGACTAATGAACACATGAAAGATAAATATTTGGCAGTTAAGACAGAGAATTTTAGATTATTTGGGCATTAAATGCACTCTTGAATAAAATAGAGGAAAAAAAAGAACCTTATTATTGTATGCGTGTCTAATGAAACTCACCCAGATGTCTACCCGCCTCCCCTGCCCCCCAAGGAGAGTCTGATTCTTTCCCAACCCTTCCCACCCAATGGTTTTGGGTTTTGGTTATTCGAGACAGGGTTTTTCTGTGTAACATCCTTGACTATCCTGGAGCTCACTTTGTAGACCAGGCTGGCCTCGAATTCACAGAAATCCAACTGCCTCTGTCTTCCAAGTGCTGGATTCTAAGCCACTATGCCCGGCAGTTTCATTTTTATAATGACAAATCGTTTTCAAATGTATTTCATTTTTTGTTGTTGTTGTTGCTGTTGTTTAAGTACAAAGCTAACTCACAAACAGGTATCACCAAGACATCATGTCTTGTGTTTATTCCCGTGAGCTCATCATTCAAGTGTTGACCACTGGCCAAGCTGAGGGTGAGGGGATAGGATGTAGTATCTTAAGGCTGGGACCAAGGGAAAAACAGGTCACATGAGACCAGTGTGGGCGGGAGCCCCCAGGTCTTGGCTCCTAAGCTTCAGGGTAGCCGTGAGAAGGATTCTCCCCTCTCCACACACACAAGAAGAAGCTGCTGTGGCAAGTGAGGGGCCTGGGCCATCTGATCCAGACTTGCGCATTTTCCCCTTCTATTGGCCAACCTGGAACGAGCAAGAATGGAGGGCATAAGGATCCGGCAAACCACACGAACACACGGGGCTCAGGATACACCCCGTCCCATTGGTGGTGACTCTAGAAGCCAAGTAAGAAGGTGACAAGTCCCTAGTAACAGCACCCATCTCCTCTCCCTCCCAGAAAGGAAGCTGTAGCTTGGCCCGCTTGTCAGAGTTCCCTAGGGGCTTCCCCCTGACCCAGACACCCCAAGGCGCTCCTGAAACACCTGGGGGACAGAGATTCTGCAAGCCAGGTTGGGGCTCTCCCAGGTGCAAACCCGGTAATCGGGCGGGCCCGGGGGTAGGGGGCAGGCAGCAGCTGCGGATCGCGGCAGGCCGGCAGGGTGCGAGCAGCTGGATCCCGGGGAAACTTGGCGGGAGCTGCGGGCCTCGCGGGGGCGGGGGAGGGTGACATCAAAGGCCCCGGCTCGCTAGAGCGCGGAGAGGGGAGGGAGCAGGCAGACCCCTGTGTTTCCGTGTTTCTGAATCTCCCTATGATTAAAAAAAGGAAGAAAGAAAGCTCTCTTGAGGACCTTGGTCGCCTTGTACCTTCCCGCAGCTTCTGCTGCTCTGGGGAGGCTGCTGGGAGTCTATGGCTACAGGCGCCGATGGCCCCAAGCGCACCTCGGCACCTGGCGACAGTAGGTGTTCAAAAATGCAAATATCCGCAAAGACGTTGGTACCCAGGG
The DNA here is from genome assembly GCA_025134845.1 of Neodon shergylaensis. Taxonomy (NCBI): domain Eukaryota; kingdom Metazoa; phylum Chordata; class Mammalia; order Rodentia; family Cricetidae; genus Neodon; species Neodon shergylaensis. Next base: position 1,700,017 of record JABTXL010003921.1, on the reverse strand, counting down.
CTTCCAGGATGAAGTGCTGAAACCTCATTCTCACTTGGAAAGTTCTGGAACTTCTCTCTCCCCACCCCACCGTGGCTACCTCAAATGGTGTAGGCGGCTGCTTTCGGTGGACAGGGCAATGTGCTTCTGGGCATGTCCCTGCTTCTGCCTAGGGTAGCCTGAGAGGCTGGGCCTTGGAGAGGGGAAACAGTGGGGAGAGGGATGGACACCGGGTTGGGGTTGTAGCGGTTCCAGCGGTAAATAAGCAAGTGAGAAAAGTGAGGGGGGGAGGGGGAAATGAAATAAAGTGCCTGGCCCGATGGCCCACGTCTGTAACCCCAGCTCTTGAGAGGGTGAGTCAGGAAGATGGTGAACTCCAGGCTAGCCTGGGCTACACCGTGAGACCCTATTCCAAAAAACTGAAAAAAAAAAGGAAAAAGAAAGAGGGAGGGGAGGCAAGAGGAGAAGGAGATAGAAGAGCAGAGGAGTGAGATGAGTAGGGGGGAGGAGGAGTAGGGAGGAGAAAGAGGAGAGGCCAAAAGGACTCTGGCAACTCAGGGCACTATCAATAGGAGCAAAGTCCATTGCCCATTGCTAGGTCAGCGCCAGGATGAGTTCTCAAACTGCAAAGGGTTTAAAGCAAAACAATAGATCTCAGAGTGCTCCTCTGAGCCAGCCCCAGCTCCTTCCCTGAGAACTCCTTAGAAAGGCCACCTACAGAACCAGAAACTGGAGTGGGCCCAACCACAGGCAATTCTGCGGCCAGGCCGGCTTCAGTTTGAGAACTTCTAGTGTAAAGGAAGGGCCCAGGGGAGGGTGAACTGGATCCTTCCATTTTTTCCCATCAGTGACAGGAAGGGTGGGACTAGGTCTGTGGGCACACTGCTGTGGGGGCCGGGCGAGGCAGCATCACAGTTGCAGGTTAGCCCCTGTGCCAGCCCTGCTTGCCTGGCCTGGATTTCCTTATCCCACGATCCTCTGACTCCAAGAGAGGCTGAAATCTTAGAAGTTTGCTGTGGCAACAACTAGTTCAACATAAGCATCGCCTGCATCCTCAGGGCAGCCTGGATTTACCATGTGTCCTCATTAATAGTTCCTAAGTTCCAAGATGTTTTTTTCTTTATTTATTCTGGACTAGCGTGGGGTCCACGCGCACAGTATAATAGTCTGGCCTCCCAGGAAATACTATTCGCAGAGAAAGCTGTGTCGAACCCCTCATTGCCACACTCAAATATTATTGTTCCTTTTGCTCCCTCTCTGTTGCTTGCTCATCTTCCTAATAAGGGAGCCCCATTGTTCTCGTTATAATTTAGACCTAAAAAATGCTGACCCACAGACACATTAAGCAACCTACTCAAAGCCATCTTCCTAACCACAACTTCCTTGTCAAAGCCCACTCTAAAACACAGCTAGTGTTTATCAGGCTTCCCCTACACGGCAGGCATTGTTCTCAGGGCTGTACCCACATTAACCCTTTACAACCTGCCATCCATGCGGTGGCTTCGCTGATCATCTTGTTTTTACAAATGATGAAACTGAGAACCCAGAGGAGTTAAAAAAAAAGTTCCCAAGGTCAGCCAGTGTGCTTTCGGTAAGTGGCAGAGCCTGGCACTTCACCCCACCCCTCCACTCGGTGGTAGGTCTCATCCTATTCCACTCAGATGGACAGAAAGGGTCCTGGGCTAATGTCTCCAAGCTGAGCTGGTCCTAGGCACAGGAAGCTGTGACTCAGCCAGGTCGGCATCGCCACCCCCTTCCCCCTCCCCAACGTCCTCACTAATGTAGCCAGTCAAGCTTAAGGTGTCACGGAGTTTGACAGCTTTAACAAAGGAGGTGTCATCCGGAGAAGATGAAAGAGCAAAGCTGTTTATTTGAAGATTAGGGACTTAAGAAATGTGTGTAGTTCTGCAGGCAGCACTTCTGCACCTTCTCCTCCGTGTTCCCGACAGTGTTCTCAGGGCTTTAAGGGGAAGAATGCCCCATAATCCAGTTTAATGTTACAAGGCTTTCCAGGGAGCAAAGATGCCCCCTCCTCCTCCCAGCACTGTTGGGAAGTGCTCCCCATGGACAAAGCACACATCACAGGAGTCTGGAGACCTGGGTCTTGGGCCCACGCTGAGAAGAGAGATGATAATTTTACATTTTCAGATTTAATGTGTTTTCTCTTCCTGGGGTCCGGGAGAGACTTGTCACGAATATCGGACTCAAGTATTAGGTCATCCTAAAGTGCTGGATACTTAATTTTCAATGTGTGTGTTTTTCCAATCGAAATATTTTATTTTATACTTCCCCCCATTGGTTCTTTTCTAAACTTTGCTTTACTGTTATCATTCATTATTCTTATTTATTTTCTTTTAATTTATTTATTATGTATACACGTATGCCTGCATGCCAGAAGAGGGCGCCAGATCTCTTTACAGATGGTTGTGAGCCACCATGTGGTTGCTGGGAATTGAACTCAGGACCTGTGGAAGAGCAGCCAGTGCTCTTAACCTCTGAGCCATCTCTCCAGCCCACCATTGTTCTTATTTATTATCTCACGTGAGAGAGCTGTGTGTGAGCGCGCAGGGGCCACTGCATGTTTAAGGAGATCGGAGAACAACTTTACAGAGTCCATTTTCTCCTTCCACCTTTACGTAGTGGATTCTGGGGGACTAAATTTAAGTTACCAGGCTCAATCGACAAGAACTAGCTTGCCCTCCCCAACCCCGTTTTAAGATTTATTTTGTCAGGCAGTGGTGGTGCACGCCTTTAATCCCAGCATTCAGGTATACAGAGGGAGTTCCAGGACAGCCAGAGTGGTTACACAGAGAAACCCTGTCTCGAAAAGTCAAAAGCAAGCAACAAAAAAGATTCATTATTATTTTAAATTATTTCTGTGTGTGCCTAGATGTGGGTATGTGCACATGAGTGCAGGTGTCTACAGGTGCCAGAAGAGGGCATCAGATCCACTGGAATTGGAGGTCCCTGTAGGTATAAGCCATCCAATGTGGGTGGTGGGAACTGAACTGGGGTCTTCTGCAAGAGCAGTACATACTTAGCCCTCCTTCCAGCTTTACTGGGTCCTCCTAAGTTTTCATAAATTATATGCTGAGCATATTCTCCCCTCTCCACTCTTCCCTGCCCTTCATCTTCTTGTTATCATCCCTTTGTCCCACAGTTCTGCTTCTATTTGCATGCTGTATATAAATATGTTTCTATGTATCTATGTGAAAACTAGGAATCACAAAAGCGAGAAAACACAATATTTGTCTTTCTGAATCTGCTGAATCTGGCTTAATTCACTTATAATTATTTCCAGTTGCTTGCATTTTCTTATCAAAAACATGACTTCCTCATTCTCCTCTATTTCCTTCCACCCTGAGACAGGGTTTCTCTGTGTAGCCCTGGATGTCTTGGAATTCCCTCTGTAGACCAGGCTGGCCTCCGACTCAGAGAGCCGCCTACCTCTGCCTCCCTAGTGCTAGGATTACAGGTGAGCACCGTCACTGCCTGGGCGACTTCATTCTTGTTTATGAAGAAAAGAAAAAAGAAAAAATCCATTGTGTATGTTAACATTTTTCTTTATCCACTGATCCTGGTTAGTTTTTATTGTTATTGTTGTTGTTGTTTTTGATGTTCTTAATTTGGCTCAAGCTTGGGTCATCTGAGAAGAGAGAACCTCTGTTGAGAAAATCCCTCCATAAGACTGGTCTGTGGGCAAGCCTTTGGGGTGTGTCTTGATTGATGATTGCTACGGGAAGACCCAGCCAGCATACTGTGGGTGTTGCCACTCCTGGGCAGGCGGTCTGGAGTGTATAAGGAAGCAGGATGGGGCAAGCTATGAAAAGCAAACCAGTAAGCAGCGTTCTTCCGCAGCTTCCACTTCCTGACTCCAGACTCCGTGCTCTGACTTTCTTTGATGATGGGCCGTGATGTGAAACTGAAATAAACCCTTCCTCTCTGAGTTGCTTTTGGTCCTGGTGTCTTCTAGCAATAGAAACAGAACTCACGCAGTCTTCCTCTGTTGACGGACTCCTGCATCGCTTCTGCCCCTGACTCAGTGTGAATACAGCTGCTATGAACAAGTCTCTGCTATCAACAAGTCTCTGGTGTGTTGACCTGAAATCCTCCTGGTTAACACCCACGAGAAGTCCAGCGATGTCACTGCCCACTGTCGGCCAGACTTTCGTGGCAATGGTTGATCCCTAGCAGAACCCGGTGATACAAAGCTAGTCAGAGCCTGGGTGGGTCAAGAGGAACAACTTGGGCCACCTATCAGAATTTGTGTCCCAGTTTTGTACCTTTCCATCCTGGGAATCTCACTGGCTCATAGAGGAAGGGAACACCAGGCCCTATTATTATATATAATAAAATTATTGCTAGTTCAAGAAGTCTGTCTTCCCCTAGAACACTGGTTCTCAACCTGTGGGTCTCAACAGCCCTTTCACAGGGGTTTTCTAACATGATCAGAAACACACAGAGCTTTACAATGTGATTCATAGCAGTAGCAAAATTACAGTTATGAAGTAACAACGAAAATGATTTTTTGGTTGGGGTCACCATTCCATGGAGGACTGTATTAAAGGGTCGCAGCACTAGGAAGGTTGAAAAGCAAAGAAAGCCGCAGAGCATGTTGTGATCAAAACCTCAGAAGAGCAATGAACCAGCCAGGATCCTAACCACGGGATGGATTCTCATTTATTCTCACGGCAGTGGTAGGAAGCCGACACTATAATTTTTCATGTTTTACAGAGGAGCATTTACAGAATGTGCAAGGCTCAGCAGTGCCCAGTGCAAGCAAGAGCTGGCATTCGGACTGCCAGCTAGAGCACAGCACCAGATCTGACTGTGTATTCTGTACTTATCTGAGTTACAGCAGCAGGCCCAGCTGAGGTGCCAGGCTCAGCATTCTGGCTCCAGAGCTGGTGCTCCTGTGTCACTTGCTGTGTCTTACTGACTTCTGAGTCGTAAGGACCATTTCCTTGGAAGCCTGCAGCTCCTTTTTCCAGGACTCCCTCCATGTCCTCGTGTCCAGACACGTGATTGTTCAACCAAAACATGAGGAATCTGAGAGTACAGTCGGCCTGTGACGGCAGCACTCAGGAAGAGGAGCAAGCAGATCTCAAAATGAAGGCCACCTGGGCTACACTCTGTTTCCAAAAAGTAGGAAGAAAACTCCCCAAACACAGTACTAACAAACTGATAATGGCAGAGGCATGGACTCTTTTTGCTGTACTAAAGTGTAGGGCCGTCTGCATTCCAGACACGTAGGTTCTACTGGTCCCAGAATTCCACCCTCCTGCAGAGGAAGCTTCGACATTAGACTCAAAAGTCAGGTTGAGGCCTGAGACTGCTTGGGGCTTATTTCATTTCACTCATTTATTTATTGAGACAGGATCTTATGTAGCCAAGACTGTCCTCAAACTCTATTTAGGCCAGCCTTGAACTCCCGATTTTCTTGCCTGCACTTCCCAAGTGCTGGGATTACAGGTGTGTATCAGCACAGTCAGATGGAAGGGGCTTGTGTTGTGAAACAATTTCATGAGCTCACTTGGGATTTGTTGGATTCTTATCCTCAAGTGTGAGGCTTGGGACATCTACTTTTTGTTTGTTTGGCTAGGTAGTTAGCATGTATTTGGTTGTTTACTTTTGTTGTTGTTGGAGACAGGGTCTATATATTCCAGACTGGCCTGTAGCTCACAATCCTCCTACTCTGCCTTCCAAGTGTTAGGATTATAGACATGTACCATCACACATGGCTTTGTCTAAGTTTTAAATTAGCCTCCCAGAGCCGCCCACCTGGTCATAGGCTCTTTCCCTTCCTCCTGTGGGCCCAATCTATAGTATATTCTAGTGCCTACTGCCTGCCTGCTAACAGAAATCCCTTCTAGTTTCTTATACCTTTGGTACTTCCTCTGTTCATCTTGTTCTCCCTGCTCCAGGGCTGATCCTCCCACATTCTGACTCTTGTGCAGTTAACTTTCTAACGTATCACTAGATTAATATTTTCACAACACATTCTTGTCTCCCCTCCCCCAGTAGACCCTTAGTAAGTTACATTTGTGTATCCCAGAGAAAACACATTCAGTTGAAGAGAGGAGAAAGGGGATTCATGAAGGAAACACCTCAAAGGGGAGAGGACAAACAAACAAACAATACTAAAACAAAATTTTAAAGGTGAGCTAAGGAAGTTTCGCCTTTCAAACTTTTTGTTGGTTTTTTTTTTCCTACTGGTTCTAACTATGTAGCCTTGTCTGGCATGGAACCTAATTATATAGACCAGATTAGCCTTGAACTTCCAGCCATCATCCTGCTTCTGCCTCCCAAGTGTAAGGATTACAAGTGTGTACCCCATACCTGGTTGTCAACTTTTCAATTGACTTAATGTCCTAGGGTCTCTGCCAGCAGTCTGCAAATGGTTGCTGTTGTTGCTGAGGCTGCTACTGAGGCTGCTAGAGCCTTAAGAGAGAAGAACTGGAAAGAGAGAGAGTGAGAGAGAGAAAGCACTGGGATGGAGACAAAGTTTAGTGGTAGAGATCTTGCTTGGGCTACATGGGGGCCTGGATTGCACCCAGAGGTGTGGGTCATGGGAGGGTAGTGGGGGGGGGAGGGAGTGGAATAGCCCTAGGTCTAGAGAGCAGGTTCTCTATGTCCTACATCACCTTAGGAACAACTTTTAATAAAAAGAGTTTCTGGAGGATGGGATGTAGCTCATTTGGTAGAGTCTCAAGGAAATGAACGAGTTTGCTTTTCCTGTGTGTCCTCAAGTGCTATGCATATTGTCTTAGTTAGGGTTTCTACTGCTGTGATGAGACACCAGGACCAAAAAGTGAGTTGAAGAGGAAAAGGTTTATTTGGCTTATGCTTCCACAATACTGTTCATCACTGAAGGAAGTCAGGACAGGAACTCAAACAAGGAACCTGGAGACAGGAGCTGAAGTAGAAACCATGGAGGGGTGCTGCTTACTGGCTTACTGTTTGTTCATGGCTGCCTCAGCCTGCTTTCTTATAGACACTAAGCCACCAGCCCAGGGATAGCACCACCCACTATGGTCTGGGCCCTCCCCCATCAGTTACGAATTAAGGAAATGCCTTGTAGCTGGATCTTATGGAGGCCTTTTCCTTCAGATAACTCTAGCTTGTGTCAAATTGGCTTAGACTAGCCAATGCAAGCTGGATGGTGGTGGTACAAGTCTTAAATCCCAGCACTTGGGAGACAAAGACAAATGACTTTCTTGTAGTGTGGAGCGGCAGGCTGCGTTCCTGCCAACCCGGCTCCCGGCTGCCTGGCTAGCTTATGCCCCGAAATAATTACACGGAAACTGTATTCTTTTAAACACTGCTTGGCCCGTTGTCTGTAGCCTCTTATTGGCTAACTCTCACATCTTGATTAACCCATTCCTAATAATCTGTGTACCACCACAAGGTGGTAGCTTACCAGGAAGGATCCTAACCTGCTTCCGTCTCAGAGAAGAGAGGCATGGCATCTGCCTGAATCTGCTTCTTTCTCCCAGCATTCTGTTCTGTTTACTCCGCCTACCTAATTTTCTGTCCTATCAAAGGCCAAGCAGTTTTTTTTATTAATTAACCAATGAAAGCAAGAGATAGACAGATGACCCACTTACATCACTTTCTGAGTTCGAGGCCAGCCTGGTCTACATAGTGAGTTCCAGGACAGCCAGTGCTACACAGAGAAACCCTGTCTTGGGAAAAAACAAACAAACAAACAAAAAACCTGGTCAATGCTTTATCTTTTAATAGTTGAAGGACATTGGGAATTTACTTTATTTTTTTTTTGAGACAATACTTCATGTATCTCATGTTGGCCTCAAATTCACTACGTAGCAAGGGGTTGTCTCTACCTTGTTAACGCTGGGACTATAGGCATGCACCACCATACCTAGTTCGTATGGTGCTGGGGACTGAACTCAGGGCCTTGTGCATGCTGGCAAGCACTAACTGAACTGCCAATCTCTAGACTATACTGTTTCTTAACGGCTGAAATAAAATATGATTATATCTATTTTGCTACATTATCAGGTGATATGATTATCTTAGTTGTATCAAATTAAACTGCCTTAGTGAAGGGCCTGGCTTTTGATCATGCTGTAAATGTAAAAGGGTCATTCAGTCATCTAGACAATTCTATCACAGACTTTAAAACAGAAAAGAAAAAGGTCCTACTGCCTCTTTAGAATTGAAATGGTGTCAACACTGGGCAGTGTTGGACACAGTTCCGTGTGCCATTTTGACAAAGCATGGCAAAGTGAGAAGAGGGGGAAAGAGAGGGGCAGAGAAGTGGTGGGAGGGAGCAGTGGCAGAGAGGAAGAGGGACCCAGTCAGGCGCTGGAAGGGGGCTGGGCTATGCTCCATGTTTGCTTTGACAGGCCACACAAAGGGAAGCAAGGTGGAGCAGATAATTATTTAGATAGCATCTGCTTAATCAGACCCAAACGGTACTCAATTACCAGAGAATTAGAAATTCTTAATTATTGGTGTGGAATTTCAAAAGGAGAGCCCAGGAAATATGCAAATGCTCCCAAGGAGTGCCCAGGTGGGACGCAGGCTTGCCAGATTGCTCCCATCCACTCACCTGGGGAGGTTTAGAAAGCAGTCAGGGACGATTGTGGGTGTGTGGGGAGCAGCTGGAGACCCAAGAAACACAAGGGCAGGCTAAGCTGCGCCTGGAGCCATATCTGAGTAGCTGTGTTTTACCTGTGGCAAGGCAGACAGACAGATAGGTGTGTGTGTGTCTGTGTGTGTGTGTGTGTGTGTGTAATGAGGTAAATTAGTTAAAGCTTCTCCTGTAATTCATTTGCTTAGTATAAATCGTGGTGGGGGAGGGTTAGAAGAGGAAGAAGGGAAGGGAAGGGGAAATCACAATCTTTTACTGAATGAATGAATGGAAGGGGACACGTTTACTAATTTACCGGTTCTTCCTCCCTTTCCATTTTATGAAAGAGATAAAATGAGGTGGAGGTAGAAAAGGAGATACCAGTTACAATGTAGACATTCGATGTCATTTAGGTCCTGGTCAGATGTGGTGCAATTCTTCTTGGTAGCGGCTCCATGGGACAGAGAGGCTTACTTGAGGTTACATGCTCAAGACCACACCGAGTGGAGCTGAGTGCTGTCCAGCAGGCTGGTTCTGCAATCCGGGTTATTCCTCTTCCTTTTCCTTCGCCTCCTCTTCTTCCTTTTAGATTGGTTTTATATTTTAGTGTGTGTGTGCATGTGTGCATGCGTGTACATGCTCATGGATGGATATGTGTACATGATTCCAGGTACCTTTGGAGTTTAGAAGCGAGCTTTGGAACCCCTGGCTGGAGTTACAGTTGAGAGCTACCCAACACGGGGTTCTGGGATCCGAACTCAGGTCCTTTGGAAGACCAGTCTGTACTCTTTGCTGCCTAGATGTCCCTGGATTTCTAACCGCTGTGCAGCACCTCCTTCAGGTCAGTGTCTGTCTGTCCACTACAGCACTGTTGCTCCAGCAGGGCAGCGTGGAAGGGCTGTAGCATATCAGTGGGGCAGCTCAAATGTGCAGTACATGCCCACAGGGCCACCTGCGCTGTCTGTCCCTGGCAGCTGGCTGGGGTACAGCTTTTCGGCTTGTCTGCCCCATCCCAGCCTCCTTTGACTTGTCCTCTAGAGTCTGCTCTGTACCATCCTCTACTCTCTTAAAGGAGTAAGAGTCTACACATAACTTTGAAGAAGGGTGTGTGTGTGTGTGTGTGTGTGTGTGACAGAGAGAGAGAAAGAGAGAGAGAGGGAGGGAGGGAGGGAGAGAGAGAGAGAGAGAGAGAGAGAGAGAGAGAGAGAGAGAGAGAACTTGACTGGGTCTTGCTATGTTAGCCCAGGTTGTCCTCAGACTCCTCATCCTCCTGCCTCTGCCTCCCCAGTGCTAGATTACAAGAGTGAGCCATCATGTCCAGCTCAGTGTAACTTCTTTAGAGAGTCATAGAATACAACACACCCATTTCGGGTGACATCTTCCTAGTGAGTCAAATTCCTCTTCATGACACCCTCCCTAATTTTCAGGGTGATTCCACACCAGGGCCATAATGGTCCCATCATAACTCAGAGATCCAAGCAATTTCTCTGTGGTCACTCCAAAGCTGTGCCAATGGGTTACATCTTAAATGACCAAATGGAACCTTAAGTAACAACTGCAGACTCTGTTCTGAAGTGTTTTTGCATTCCTTAGGCCGCTCTTCCCACCTTGCTTCAAGAATTACCAAAGGCTGGAGCAATGGCTCAGTGGTTAGGAGCTCTTGCTGCTCTTGCAGAGGACCCTGGTTTGTTTCTCAGCACCCACATGGTGCCCCACAGCTGCCTGGAACGGCAGTTCCATGGGATTCAACACCTTCCTTTGTCTCACAGGCTCCTGTATGCATGTGCATAAACTCAGGCACACACACATACATGTAAAGCAGTTCTCGACCTTTGTAAAGCTGCAACCCTTTAAGAAAGTTCCTCATGTTGTGGTGACCCCCAAGCCAGAAAATGATTTTCATTGGTTCTTCATACCTGTGATTTTGCTATTGTTATGAATTGTAATGTAAATATATCTGTGTTTTATGATGGTCTCAGATGACCCCTGTGAGAAACACTGATGAAAAGTAAATAAATAAACATTAAAAAATAATTACTAGGCAGGTGGTAAAGGTGCATGCCTTTAATCCCAGGGCTCAGCAGGCAGAGGCAGGCAGATCTCTGAATTTGAGGCCAGTCTGGTCTATAGAGTGAGTTACAGGACAACAAGGGTTATGCAGAGAAAGCCTGTGTTGGGGAAAGAAAGAGAGAGAGTTGCCTGACAGGTAGCTTGATGGATGTGGTTTGCTCAGCCGGGAGACCAGAGAGGTTCTGCTGTCAGTCATTGTTGGACTTTGGGTCCATTAGCTCTCTTAGAGCTTCTTTATCACGGCTTGCAAGACACGGGAGCTCGAGGTTTTGTTTTGTCTATGATTGAGTTTTTTGGTTTTTTGTTGTTTGATACAGGGCCTCAGTATGTAGCTCTGGCTGTCCTGGAACTTGCTACATACAACAAACAAGCTGGCCTCAAACTCACAGAGATCTGCCTGCCTCTGCCTCCTGAGTGCTGGGATTAAAGGTGTGTGCCATCATGGCTAGCAAAGATGTTTAACTTGGGACATAATTTAGGACCTCCTGCAGGGAATGTGGGCCTGGAGGACTACCTCCTTAGTGGCCTTTGAAGAGCGTCTCCTCTCAGACCCTAAGTGACTCCCTTCTTACCCCAGTTGCCACCCTGAGAATCACTTCTGCCTCTCTGTTGATATTTCAACACTTCTTTTCCCTCCTCACCCCGCCTTGTTCTGGGGGCCAAAGCCACAAGCAAGGTGAGCATGTCCAGACCTTGCTTCTCCCAGCAGCCAGGCTGGCTGTTCTCAGAGGAAAACCTATCCTGACCCAGACTTCTAGCCTGGTGCTTATCTGCAGACGGCTTTGTCCCCTTAGGCCCAACACGAGACTCAGTTTCAACACAGCTAGCAGATTGCAGTCTCAGTGGCCTGCCCCGGGCGTTGCCTCCAGCACCTTGCTCACCCCTCTGAGACTTGGCTCTTTGTCTCCAGGGACCTGCTTCCCTCCTCGGCTTCCCTGTCCCTGGCAGGGACTGTGGCAGCAGCATCTGTGAGGGATTGCACAAGCGTCCTCTGGTAGACCAGTGACAGCATCTATTTATTATTTTGAGAGCCCAGCTTGTGGTGAGAAAGCCCTGGGAGCTACTGACTCTGTACCCTCGGCATCCCAGAGAGAGCAGCAGACACATGGAAGGTCATGGGGGCTTCAGAGATCGTCCCAGAGTCTGCGGTTTAGTTGAGTGCTTGCCTAGCATACACAAAGCCCTAAATTCAACTCCCCACCTGTGCATAAGCCAGGTATGGTGTTGCCCACCTGTAATCCTAGCAGTCAGGAGGTAGAGGCAGGAGAATCAGAAGATGACGGTCATCTTGGCTACACAGTTAATTCAAGGCCTTCCCGCTGTACTAGGGTGGGTGCGGGATATGGAATCTCCCACATTGTATATGTCAATACCAACCCTCAGCATTCAGGTCCTTTTTGGGGGTTGGGGGAAGACTCTTCCCGTGTCTTCAGAAAGAAAATCTTAATTGAGGGACGTGAGAGAGACTACCACAAGCAAGTCTTCTCACTGTCATGGGTTGAAGAACTATGTCAAAGTATCTAGACACGGTAGAGAGTTCACAACCTGTTAACTAATCCTCATGGACAGTCCTGTCTCTAGATGCAGGTCTAGGAAAAGGGGGTGCCAGTTAAAATAAAGGGTCACTTTTCATGCCTGCCATTATTTTAGGTGTTTGTAATCCTCCATAACTCTCCATGATGTCCCCACCTTGGAGGTGTTATTGCTCCCAACTGAGAAACACGACCTTAAGGAAAGCTAAAATAAAAGTGACAGTAGCAAGCAAGCCAATGTAGCTGTACGAGCCTGGCATCCAATGCCTTAGGCCTCTGTCAGTTTCGGGCTCAATTCTTGCTGTTCATCTCTCTAAGCTGTTGCCTAGATCTTTGGTTTTGTTTTGAGATTTATTTATATTTCACATGTATGAGTGTTTTGCCTGAATGTGTGTATGTGTAGCACATGGGTGTCTGGTGCCCATAGAGGTCAGAAGAGGGCATTGGATCCCCTGGAACTGGAGTTAGGGATGTTTGAGCCACCACGTGGGTGTTGGGACCTGAACTCTGGTCCTCTATGTGAACAGTACATGCTCTTGAGTGCTGAGTCATCTCTTCAGCCCCTTGCTTTGTTTTTGAGACAGACACTCAGGTAACCCAAGCTAGCCACCAACTCTGCTGTGGCTGAGGATGACCTCGACTCCTGCATTTACAGACTTCATCCACTGATTGTGTCTAGACTTTCTTCAAATCCAAGTCCTGCATCTACATCCCTGGTCCCCTTTTGATGTCCAACCCAGGCCCTACCACTTGCCTGCAAGGGCTGCCTGCCCACCTCACCTGCCCTCAGTCTGCCCACCTCACCTGCCCTCACCCATGCCATATTGTCTGCTGTTTCATAACGTCTTATCACTGCACCTTATCTCCCTGAAGAATCAACCCAACCAGGAATCCTCTCCTTTATTTCTTTTGGAGCCTGTCTGGCATTAATTCCTGGCACAGAGCTGATCACAAAGTTGGACTTAATAAATACACGCCAGATGAAGGAAGATAATCTATTGTCTACAGATGAAAAGGAACGGGAGATAAGGCACAATTGTTTCAATCCCTCAGAGTCTGACTTGCTCACAGTAGTGGCCCCTGCTCCCTTCCATCCCTGTTCTCCCTCCTGGAGCTCATGAGCTCAGGTCTAATCCTACCCCCTCTCTCCTCTGAGGGTCTGAATGAGAATGTCCCCCATATGCTTAGATATTTCAGTACTTGGTCCCCAGCTGGTGGTGCTATTGGGTAGATTTAGGTGTGTAACACGCATTCCAATTGTTCTTCATAATAAAAACCCAAAGGCAGATATTAGAGGGGGAAAGCTGAGAGATCAGAGAAACAGTGTAGCCAGTCACTAGAGAAACCTTTCACCTCTACCGAATCCTCAGACTGAAGGGGTGATCCTGTCTCTACGAATCCTCACACTGCATCTGAGTTCCTGTCTCCCCCCTACCCTTGGCTTTTTTTTTATTAGATTACAAACTATCGCTAGAGGGATGTGGTCTTGCTAGGTAAGTGCATCGCTGGGGTTGGCTTCAGGTTTCCAACTCATGTGACTCTCAGCTTGTTTTCTCTGTCTCTCGCTTGTGGTTTAAGATGTGAGCTCTCAGTTTGCTGCTCCAGCCACCACGCCTGCCTGCTGCCATGTTTCCCCTTTGTCATGGTGGTGGTGCCTCTGCACCCCTGAGCCAAAACAAACCCTTGCTTTTCTAAACTGCCTTGGCCATGTGTTCTATCACAACAACAGAAAGACCTAGTGTACCACCCGAGAGACTTCAAGCCACTGTGAGTTTTCCCAAGCTCTTCTCGATCTTTTGTTTCTCCCCCTGCTGGTGAGACTGGGTAGCTACATGATGTCCTCGTCAGTCCGAGGCCTCCAACAAAGCCTTAGAAAGCAGTGTCCACTGGGAAAGCCATGGGTATTGTCAGAAATAAACTTTGATGTGCGTATTAGTTTGCTGGGGCCTTGATAACAGATTGGGTGCCATAAACAATAGATTTTTATTTTCCACTGCTCTGGAGGGTAGAAATTCAAGATCAAGATGTGTGCGTGTGTGTGTGTGTGTGTGTGTGTGTGTGTGTGTGTGTGTGTGATGTTTTTGGAAGCCTCTCTCCCAGTCTTACTGAAGTCTTGCTATGTCGTTTCAGTGTCTCTGATATCCTGTTAGCCTATTAATGACACTAGTCAGGCTGGCACATGCTTGCTATTCCCACATTTGGAAAGTAGAGGCAGGAAGATCAGGAGTTCAAAGCCACCCTCAACTATAGTGATTTGGAGGCCAGCCTTGACTGCATGAGATTCTGTCTCAGAGCAAAACAGAAAAAAACAAAAACACAAGACAAAAACAAAACAACAACAAAAAACAACCAAACAACAACAACAAAAATACCCCAGAAGTTGGGGAGATGTCTCCTTTGTAAAAAGCGTACCTGAGTTCTGTTTACAATGCACAAATAGACATCTGGTCATGGTGATGTGTATTTGTGATCCCAATGCTAGAGCACTAGAGAAAGGGGGATAATGGGTGAATTCTAAGCCAGTGAGAGAGCCTCAGAAGCGGTAATAGCATCCCAGAGATGACACCAGAGGTCCTATTCTGGCCTCCACGTTTATACATACATACGTACACACACACACACACACACACACACACACGCACACACACACACGTTAAGGTAATTAGAGATCACTATCATCCTTGCTTACCTCACTAAACGCCCCCTCTGCAATACAGTCACATTTTCCGGGGTTAGAACTTCAACATAAAAATCTTGTCATTCTCCTCAAAATGCACTCCTTGAGATAAAGGATTGTGTTTATTGCAGAAGAGTCTAACATCACCAATACAATATTACTCACACACATTAACATAAGATAATACATATGTGTGTGCATGTACACACATATATGTATATGTGAATGAAGTGGCCAATAAGATAACTCAGTGGGTAGACTCCAAAAAATATAAATTAAGAAATAGAAATACAAAGAATTTGTAGATTGGAAAGGAAGTACAGATGACAAGAGAGAAATCATCTTGTCTAGTTTAGACCCGAAGAGAGCATCTCATTGACTTGTTCTCCAAGTGTCATCCAGGTGCCATGCCTTAGAAATCAACCAAGTTACTGGAAAGCTGGTTGAGCAGTTAAGAGCGCTCACTAATCTTCCAGAGGACCCAGGTTCAGTTCCCAGCACTCACAGGGTGGCTCACAGTTACGATGACTCCAGTTTCAGGGGGATCTGATGCCCACTTCTGGCCATCTTTGACATTGCATAGATGTGGTTCACGGACATACATACAAGCAAAACACCCATACACAAAATAATTTAAAAATTAGAAATTGTGCCAGGTAGTGGTGGCACACGCTTTAATCCCAGCACTCGGGAGTCAGAGGCAGATGGACCTCTGTGAGTATGAGGCCAGCCTGGTCTATAAAGTGAGTTCCAGGACAGCCTGGGCTGTTATATAGAGAAATCCTGTCTCAAAACAAAATAAACAAACAATTAGAGCTTGCCTGAGATGGTTAACATGCACCTGGACATCTTTTCTTTTCTAACACTCCCAGATAGCTGTGGAGCCCTGTTATATTTGGAAAACTCAGATTCTACCTACTTTAAATAAGGTGTCTCAGAACAGTGGCTCAGGAGCTGGGCTGAATCAGGGAGACTCTTTAGACGTACAGACTCTCTGCCTTAGTCTTCTATTCTGTTTTTTATTTGTTTGTTTTTGTTGTTGTTGTTTTATATTTTGAATAAAGGTCTCACTTTATTGGCCTGGAACTCAGTATGTAGATCAGCCTGGGCTTGAACCCATACAGATCTGCCTGCCTCCGCATGCTGAGTGCTGAGATTAAAGGCGTGCACCATCAAGTTCAGCTTATCTATTCTAATTTTCAAATTACATTTATTTAGTGTGTGTGTGTACGTGTGTGTGTGTGTGTGTGTGTGGTGTGTGTATTTATACGTGTCTGTGTTAATAGGTTATAAAAAACTAGAAAGGGGGTCATGAGAGAGGAGGAAGAGATCCTAAGTGGGAGACGGAAATGAAACACATAGCATGAAGATAAGCCTGGCTCCTCCCTCCCTCCCTCCCTCCCTCCCTCCTACCCTCCCTCTCCCTAGAGGGCCACTCAATATTGGACAAGCACTCTGCCACCAAGCTGCACCCCCAACCTACTCACTGTCACCTTTAAAGGCACAGTTAAAGAATTGTGTGCACTTCACTCTGGGGCAGGGGCCTCGAGGAGCTTGACTGCTTGAATCATGAGGCGTTATTGTCCAACTGGTGGTCATTTTCTCTAGCTGAAGACAGAGTACCTGAGAGGCCCTCAATGGACTTTAGATTGCTACTTTATACACCCAGACTTTTAGAGGCGCGAGAAGCAGAGGGAGCCTTTTGAGTGTATAAAGGAAATTAAGATGAAAACTATGGACTCCCCTGGTAAAGAGAAACCATCAGGAGTTAGCCCTGGTAGAACTCAGTTTCCTGAAAAGTGAATGAGTCCACCAATTATGAATATGCCTGAGTTTGTAATGACATCAGGAAATTTCAACTCTTGAAGTTGTTGGAAAAAGGGATTTTGTTGGTTGGTTTTAGATTCATAGCTCTACTTATAGACTTTCTTATGAAATGCCTTATTATAAACTTTACTTTAATTTCCAGGGATTTTGTTATAAAACCATGTTCCCCAGAAATTTGTGTGTGACAAGGAGGGGGAAGCTATGCAGAAGAGCAGGCGCCTTCTCTTCTCTGGGGAAGCAATCGGTTTAACATGTAAATCAACAGAATAGGTGCAAAAGCCAGGGAAGCCAACTGATTTCTTTCCTGTAGCGGTCGGCAGCGAACAATCTAGAAGTTGCTGCAAACCTCCTGTGCATTATTGGCTTGGGATCTTGCACAGAACCACATCCAGGGCCATGGATTTACCCGAACAAATAGTCAGAGGCTTTCCAAAGCTGCAGTCTAAGTGCTGTTGACACTGTAAATAAGCGAGATACAAACAGCTCTCAGAAGAGCTACTGTCACTTGCATCTGGGCTGCTGCGTGGGAACAGTCAAGTTGGGAGGCTTGGCAGGCAGGGAGTGCTAAGATCTGCCCTGCTGATAAGACTGGGAGATGCAACAGATAAGCGATCTGGAAATGTGCATTTTCTATGCTCTCTGCAAACAACACAAGCTACTGTACTCACCTGTTATTTCTCTAAAGGCTGGCCAGGTGGGCAGGGAAAGCAAGACTCAAACTGCATCCTCTAGGCTCACCCTGGCAGGAATGCCATCACTTCCTGTGCCGTTGGTCTGCCATGCTCCAGGTATGAGCACTCGGTTGGGAATGGTACGTCCATGTGTTCTATACACATGCGACTATGTGGGTGTCTGCACCGGAATGTGGGAGCCAGCGGTTGACTTTGGGCATCTTCCTTGATCACTCTCCACCTTAGTGTTGAGATATATTCTGTCACTGAACCTGGAGCTTGCTAATTGGCTAGACTGGTTGGCCAAGCAAGCCCCAGGATCTTTCTGTCTCCACGTCCCCAACACTGGGGTTACAGGTGGACAACGCCATAGAACCTGACTTCAAGTTCTCAAGCACGTGCCAAAAGCACTTTGCCAGCTGAGCCATCCCCTATGTAAAGCTCTGAGCTCCTTGCTGTGAAAACACAAAGCTGTGTAGACAACTTTAGTCTTGGGTCAATCAACAAACAGGTAGGTGTTCGAGAAACAGGAGACTCAAGAGGTTCCAGGACCCCTTGACGTAAGTATAACCCGCTCTCTACTCTCTACCCACCGACTGTCTGTCTAGTGTTCTGCTGGCTTCCCCTGAGTTCTGTACAGACACCCCTTCATCTAGCTAGTTCTCGTTCCTTCCTTTCCTCTCAGCCGGCTCCAGACGCTCCTCCTTGACACCTTCAGCAAACACTTTAGTGGGAAGTGCTTTGTTCTCGCTCTGAGCTCACATCCTTCATTGGACAGCACTGTGATCTCAATCGTGGATGAGGTGCTCAGGATGACTTCAAAAGGCCCAGGGTGTCTCAAAAGATGTTAAGTTTTCCTCCAAGGAAACCTTTGTCAGACAGCTTACAAAACCTTCCCTTAAGAAAGCACACTTTTAATATTAGAGGTCATGTCATATCCTCTGTTTTTTCCTTTATGCTTTGGTAATTGGAGTCCCCTATGGATCCAGCACACCAGATTCCCACGTGGATGGCACTCTAACTGCAGAGTTGGTTAAGAGCTAGCAGCGTCTCCCAGACCTGCAGTTGAGAATAACAGGATTCTTGGCCTCCTACCGTTTGGACATTTCTCAGGAACCACAATCTAGTTGATGACACCCTCCCCCCCGCCGCCGCCACCCCATTTCGATAAAAAGGTTCCATGTGAAAATCAGTGTGGAACAGGAGACAAAGAGGATGTGATCAGCCCGATCCACACTCTGAGGAACAGTGCCGTGCCCGTAAACAAGTTTGTAATTAATTAATAATGAATACAAATGTATTTTCTTTCAAGCTTTTGTGTGTTGTTTTCAATTTGCTACCAAATTTTTAAGCCATAAATATTTATTAAGTCATTTGGGCCTAATTACATAATTACTTCATAAACGAAAGTGTTGCTATTCCTTTTGCCGAGGGGCACCATGGAAAAATGCGGGAGACATTCAAGGTTCAGTGAACACTGAGACTTGGGGAACTTCTGGTCCAGCCCTTCCGTCACACTGGCCGTGTGGATTAGCATTTATCTCCTTGCCTGTACGCACGCATGCAGCAGAGCCAGTCAAGCTCTTATGTCTGTTTATTTTGTTTGCCTTGGGCTGCACCTGAGAAGAAAAAGAGTTTTCTCCAGAGGACCCAAAGGAGCTTCAGAGAAGGAAGACCAGCAGGTGCTTCTGAGGGAAAGGGACAAGCTTCAACCAGAGAGGACAGAAACAGGGAGAGCCCAGGCGGAGTCATAAATAAGATGAACTCTAATTAACTAGGTGGGTGGAGGCTTGCGTGGCTCTCGTTCCTAGGCATGACCCCACACCTCTGCAGCTAAGGGTCTGCGCAGCAGACACTTCCTCTTAGTTCATAACGAGGGCTCTATTTTTAGGTAAACTTGTTTTATTGCTATTAATACATGCTTTAAAGTTAGTACTAATGAGGGCATGAAAAGTTATTTCCATGTTTGTTTGTTTGTTGTGTTGTGTTTTCAGTGCTTTATAGCTAGAGTTTTCTATGCCTAGAACATTCTACTTTATTATTCAAACAAAGCATCAGTTCATCCGGCGTTGATAGCTACATATACAGATGAACTTGGGAGGACTCTGCATCCGTGGATCTGCTCCTGGTAGGGACTGTGATGGCGCCTTCGATGCTAAATAGCGTGGGTGTTTGAACCAAGAAGGACCATCAGTGAAGAAAACCTTGGGGACTTGTGATGATGACTTAGGAGTTAAAGCAGCTTGAAGGTTGCAGACATAGATCAGTTGGTATTGTATAGCATGCGTGAAGCGTGGGCTCCATCTCCAGTACCTCATACATGGCATATGTGGTGTACTGTGGTAAATCTAACACTTGGGAAGTAGTGGCAAAGAGGATCAGAAGGTAAAGGTTATTCCTGGATGTATAGTAAGTTTGAAGCTAACCTGGGATACATGAGACAGAGACTTTAACTTAGATTACCTGAGTTAAAGCTTTGCCAGCCCTTCCTTTAGTAGAATTTCTGGGTGGTAACAGACTCTTCGTAGCATTGATGCAGACTGCATAAGGCTTATGACAGGAATGTGCATAAAATAATCACTCATTTAAACACATTTAAGCCAGCCAGTGGTGGCACACGCCTTTTATCCCAGCACTTGGGAGGCAGAAACAGATGGATCTCTGTGAGTTTGAGGCCAGCCTTATCTACAGAGCTAATTATAGGAGACTTAGGGCTACACAGAGAAACCCTGTCCCAGAGGGAAAAATTAAGATTAAGAAAATAGAATATGTGCTTGCTGGAGACCGCGTGTTCCCTCAGTCTTTCTTCTCTTTCCTATTTTCTGGTTGCTAATGACCATGCTTGAATGCTGCCAGAGATGTACACTTCTGATTTCCATTTGCCAAGCCGTCCTCCAAACACTGGCTTTGCACTTGTGTGTCTGGTAACTCTGATACCCTAGATCTGGACTCCTTCCTGAGGGTTTTCAGTTGCCATGGCTACATGAGACAGCTGCCTCCGCAATGATTTGTTGGGGACAGAGAGTGTTACAGCTTTGATCGCATCTTCAGGCAGATCCTAAACACATCAACTCCAAAACTAAGGAGGACGCTTTCTTAGGAACTTAGAAATTTAATTACTCAGTGTTGAGGACTGCTGGCTACTCGAGAACTCTACCACTGAACTACCCAGTCCTTTTTCCTTTCCCAGATGGGGTCTCACAGAATTGCTCAGGTTGGCCTTGAACTTACGCTGTATCCCAGGCAGGCTTTGAACTTTGGATCCTTCTGCTTTAGCCTCCTGAGAAACTGTGATTATAAGCCTGAGTCACCAGCCAAGCCCAGCTAGAGCTTTGAAATTTAGAATCAGGCAGTGTGGCTCTGTGGCTAGCCCTGGCCTACCACCGTCGACAACAGCTTTGTGGCCTTAAGCAGATACATAACACATCTCACCTTGTTCCCTCATCAGTCAAAATGGGAATAAAGGCAGCTTTGCAGTTCACCGCCACTGAAGAGTCAACACCGATATATGAAATTGCTTAGCAGCATTCCAGGTACGGTGAGGTGTCCTTCATTAGGGACCCAGCTATGCTCTGGATACACCACATGTGACCATGAGCCAATGATTCCTGAGTGTCTCTTGGCCTCAGCTCTCTTCCCTGTGCTGGCGGCATTTAACTCCCTTCCTCACTATGGGGCTGAGATGAAAATGGAATGAAGCTTTGTAAACTAAAAATTCTGTATAAGCAGAAGATTCTAATCTGTTATTAATGGCTCTTCTTTGATTAGGGGCAGTGGAGACCACGATAAAGGAATCTCTCAGGGGAAAATCGCTGAGTACAGGACATGTGAGGACCTGTGTGTCCAACTGGAGCCCAGGCATCTCTGGCCACTGTGACTTCATGTTTATAAGCTATCTCCTAGGGACATCTCGGTTTCTCTCTGTACCGAGGAATAAGTCCAGAGCCTGGTTTTGCATCTCTCCATTTCCCCAATTAGGGAAACAGACAGACACTGTCAGTTCTTCTTCGGGTTCCAACAAGCCTGGGCTGCCCTGGAGGGAGGAGGGGAAGAGAGGAGACGGAAACTCTCCCTGTAAAACTTGGCTTTGATTGAATAGCTTCCAGTTGCCTTGAAATCTAATCTCCTTTTGAACTTGAATTTGCCGCCGTCAGTCACATTCTTGGAAGGCTATGAGCTCCAGCCTCTTACAGAGGTGTAGAAACGGCACATCTGTCCAAGGACCACTCCTGGGGAGGCAGGCTGTCAGCCCTAATGCTTCCTTTCTCCTGTTGATCACAACTGGAGTTTCTGGAGGGTTTGGCTTCAGGGTCTCTGGATATCCTATCGTCTGGACTTGGAGAAAGTGGTTCTTTTTCTCTTTGGAAAAGGACCCTTTGGTGTCCATTCCACACACCCTTAACAAATTCTCAAATGCTGACTTCTACATCAAACAGCAAAACGGAACCTTAGGTTAACAAGGCACAACCAGTCCAAGAATAGCTGTTGAGTGTTGTCTGTGGGTTGTGGGCACCCGGTGAGCATGGGTGAGAGGAGCGCGCGCGCACGCGCACACACACACACACATACACCTGCCTGGGATATGTACTCCAGTACTCATTCAGGCCATCAGGATTGAAGTCTGGTAGAGTCTGGCCTGAAGTCAGGGTGAGAAAGCCTGGGTTTGAGAGAGGTCTGAAATGTGAGAGGCATGCATCATCAGGCAAACAACTTTATTCCTATGACCCCTTTTCTCGTCTGTAAATGTACTTTGTCTTAGTGAGTTGGGGCTACTATGACAAATGACCGTGACTGGGTGCTTTAAGCAACATGCACTTATGTCTCATCGTTCTGGAAGCCGGAAGTGTGAGATCAAGGTGGTAGCACAATGAGGCTCTGGTGAGAGCCCAGCTGGGTTGTAGACACCAGACTTGTTTCTCCTTGCAGCCTCAACATGGCGGAAAGAGGTAAGAGAACTCACTGGCTCTCTTTTATAAGGGTGCTGTTTCCACTCAGCAGGACTCCATCCTATGACTTAGTCATCTGTAGTGATATTTCATTTGTGTTTTAATAAATAAAGCTTGCCTGAAGATCAGAGGGAAAAGCTAAGCCACTAGAGGCCAGACAGTGGTGTCACATGCCTTTAATCCCAGGATTTGGGAGACAGAGGCAGATGGATCTTTGTGAGTTCAGGCCACCCTGGGCTACACAAGATCCATTGGAGAAACAGGTCCAGGTGGTGGTGGCTCACACCTGTAATCCCAGTACTAGGGAGTCACACACATTTAATCCCACCACTAAAAGGGAATATAAGATAGGAGGAGACAGAGGCTCAGGGCTCAGCTGGAAGACGCCCAGCCTTGGTAGAGGTAAAGACTTCTCTAATGGCTTGGCTATTTTGTTCTTCTGATCTTTATCTTGAATCCTAATATCTGTCTCTGGGTTTTATTATTCATGCTACAATCACCTATCAAAGTCTCAGCTCCTAATCATTATACCAGAAGTTTAACACATTATATCTGTGTTGTTTTGAAACAGGGTCTCACTGTGTAGCCTGGGATGACCTCACATTCAAGTTTCTCCGGACTCAGCCTCCGAATGCTGGGGATACAGATGTATACTCTCTTGCCCAGCTGGATATATGAAGTTGGGAGGGACACAAACATCCAGACTGTAGCCAACACGATACAACACAGCCGTCTGTTCTCATTACAAGGATAAAATAAAGAAAAAGAAATGATCTTGTATATTATAATATTATGTACAAATTGGTTCAACTAGCTATATCAAACATTTTATTTGTTTATTAAGGAACATTTATTTTGAACATTTATACCATGTGCTTAGAATGAAAAGATGAGTAAGAAAGAGACACTATTTTCTGGTAGAGCAGATCCAGCGGTAGTTCTAAAGCCATGAGCAATGACAGAAACACAGGAGCAGGGGCTGGAGAAATGGCTCAGCGGTTAAGAGCACTGCCTGCTCTTCCAAAGGTCCTGAGTTCAATTCCCAGCAACCACATGGTGGCTCACAACCATCTGTAATGAGGTCTGGTGCCCTCTTCTGGCCTGCAGGCATACAAACAAACAGAATACTGTATAAATAATAAATAAATAAATATTTAAAAGAAAAAAGAAACACAGGAGCAGAGAGGAAGGTAAGGGCACTTCAAGTAAAGAATTGGATCCAACAATAGCACCTCCATGATCCTAAAACATCAAACACTGATAAAGGAGTATTGAGAGAATAGGTATTAGGGGATTAGGTCACTGAAAGCCCCGTCTACCATGATCATAATGTCAAAGTTTGTTCTTTCAATGTTTGATGCTGAAAGCTTTGAGTGATGACATCATAGTGTGTCTCCCCCCCCCCCCCCGCTAACTGTTGTTTAGTTAAAGGTATTGTGTGAAGGACCGATAAACAGGAAGTGAGGAGGCTGTGAGGAAAGAAGATGACAGTTTTCCTCAATAATTGCCAGTGATGGGTACATGAAAGCCAACCCCTCTTCCCTTCCCAGGTTGCTTTTGATCATGGTGTTTTATCACAGCAATAGAAAGAAAGCAAACTAAGACAGCTATAGTGGACTGGAGAGATGGCTCAGTGGTTAAGAGCACTGGCTGTTCCTCTAGAGATCCTGAGTTCAATTCCCAACAACCACATGGTGGCTCACAACCATCTATAATGAGATCTGGTGCCCTCTTCTGGTCTGCAGGAATACATACAGGCAGAATACTGTATACACAATAAATAAATCTTAAAAAAAAAAGGCTGCGTTGTGGGGGTACACACCTTTAGCCCCAGCACAAGGGAGGAAGAAGAAGATGGATCTCTGTGAGTGTGAGGCCAGCCTGGTCTATAGAGTGAGTTCCAGGACAGTTAGGGCTATTACACAGAGAAATCTTATCTCGGAGAAAAAAAAAAAGACAGCAGCTGGGCGGTGGTGGCACATGCCTTTAATCCCAGCACTCGGGAGGTGGAGGCAGGCGGATCTCTGTGAGTTCGAGGCCAGCCTGGACTACAAGAGCTAGTTCCAGGACAGGAACCAAAAGCTACGGAGAAACCCCATCTCGAAAATCAAAAAAAAAAAAAAAAAGACAACTATAGTTTGAGTGATGATTGGACATAGTCTGAACAGGATCAGGAGATGAGGGGTCTGGGATCTGAGGCCCTTGCCTGAGTTCTCGAGAGAAAGGTGCCATAGGAAACCAGAAAGAAGTGATTCGGAGGGAGAGATGACTAGTATGAGCTTTTGAAGTCCCTGGTAGAAGGCTATAGCAGCTCGTTACACATTGACAGACCTTAGACTAAATTGATCCAACATACATAGATTTCAGATTTATTTTATGCATGTGTTTACATTAATGTGTGCGTGCATCTGTTCATTGTGTGTGTGTGTGTGTGTGTATGTGTGTGGGGGGGGTCTGGGAGGTTAAAAGATATCATGAGGTTCTCTGACTCTGGAGTTACAGGTACTGTGTGCTGCCCAGTGTGGGTGTAGGGAACTGGACTCCAGTTCTCTGCAGGAGCAGCAGGCATGCTTAACTGCTGAACATCTCTCCAGTTCTGACACACTGATTTTAGCTAGCAGTCTACCAAGAATGACAAGTTTAGTTTTCAGTTGCCCTGCATATGAAACATGA
The DNA here is from genome assembly GCA_025134845.1 of Neodon shergylaensis. Classification (NCBI taxonomy): domain Eukaryota; kingdom Metazoa; phylum Chordata; class Mammalia; order Rodentia; family Cricetidae; genus Neodon; species Neodon shergylaensis. The sequence goes on along the minus strand of JABTXL010003921.1, from coordinate 1,675,046 downwards.
GTGATTACAAACAGCACTAACTTGATTGCTAGCTCTTTTGTTTTGTTTCATTTTTTGAGAAAACGTTTCTCTGTGTAGCCCTGGCTGTCCTTGGAACTCTTTCTGTAAACCAGACTGGCTTTGAACCCAGAGATCCACCTGCCTCTGCTTCCTGAGTGCTGGGATTAAAGGTGTGTACCACCACACCTGGCAGGCTGCTAGCTCTTTAATTCACAAATCCTCCACATAAACAGAAGGTGTGTACCACAATCTATAGACAATCTTGGCATCAAACAAGACCTGCCAAGTAGGCCAAGACCAAAACGGGAATATTATCCCAAGTCTTGGAAACAACTGTCTCTGGCCCTCTGTTCCCAGCTTCACTTGCCTCACCTGGAAGAGCTTCTGAGAAGAAATAACACAAGCCAAACCCTCAGTCACCACTTCCAATGTGGGAAGAGAAAGCTTCGCTGGGCCAGCTTGGCAAAGCTTTTCCCATTTTGTGCAAACAATGTGATTTCTCATACACCGTACCCATGAGCTGCTCCTGAGGCCAAGCCACTGAAGAAAACAGGACTAAAGACAGATACCATTGTTTCTCTCTCTGCACCCAGCGTGTGTGCGGTGGCTCTTCTTTGACTGAGGCAAAGGGAGAAGAGAAATAGTGGAGGGGGATGAATGGTTAGGAACAGCCCTGGCCCGGGAGCCTCTGCTTCTTCATCTGAAAAACGGTGTTGTCAAGCCACTCCATTGCTTGTTGCAAAACTCAGAAGAGATAATGTGTATGAAGGGTTTTTTGACTGTGGAAGATTGCTTGAAGTTGGGTGACAATGACAGGCAGCTGGACAAAGTCAGGACAAGATAAAGGATGGTAGAGGCTGACTTCCCACTTGCCTTGGCAACAGTCACAACACACACACACACACACACACACACACACACAATGCCTCCTCTGCACATAAGGCATTGTTCTGTAATTACCAGCTTCTATCTGTTTTGTGTTTGAACAGGAGAGTTGAGCTTTGAAGGATTTTCTTATTCAGTTCTTCAGAGATTAGTAATGCAAAGCCATCAGCAATTAGCACATTTGTGGGAATGAATTTATCAGGTAGAGGCCTTAGGTTAGAGGGAATGAGCCAAGGTCTGCAGCCTGTTCTACAGAGGCAAAGCATCTGCAAGGCTGGGTGTGGCAGGAAGAGGAGAACTTTGGGATCCACCACATTTTCCTAGGAGATCACCATCGCTGATACTGGGCAGGTAAAGACTGACCTCTGTGGACCTGAATACTTTGAAACAGCAGGATATTAACTGTACCATGTCACGGTGATTCTCTAAGTCTTCAGTTTCATTGCATGCATGTGACTTTTCTAGTTGGAAGTGCCACTAGAGTGCAGAGTCTGGGGAACTGTCTCTGGCCAATGGAGGCTTTGTGAGGTAGCATCAAGAGCCCTTAGTCCTAGCTGGGGTGTGGTAGTGCATCTTTTTTAATCCCAGTGCAGGTGGATCTCTGTGAGTTCAAGACCAACCTGGTCTACAAAGCCAGATACAGGTTAGCCAGGACTGCCTAATGAGACCTGAGACCTTGTGTGTATATATATACACGTGTGTGTGTGTATGCATTGATCAACTACTATTAAAAATACTAGACATCTCTAGAACTAGAATACAGAAATAAACAAAACAAAGCTCCCCACCCCACCTTTAAAATAGGTTTAAGTTTTATCTGGGAAGTAGAGCCAGGGAAGTGAAATCCTGCAGTATGTAGCTTAACTACGGTACTAATGCTCTAAGCAAGGTGTTGTTAGGCCCTTTGTTACTGTGGAGACATCACAAAGTGAACTTATATAATTCAAGAAGGTACAGGCTGATGAGCAGACACAGCAGTCAGGTGTATGAGGCTGCTTCTGGATAGCGGGGCATTCTGTTTTGCAGTAAACATCTTCAAAAGCAGTCGTGCACTCTAAAATAATAGTACAGATGGTATTGTAAACACACAAACAACCACGTTTATTGTTTTCATGCTTTATGCTCTGTGTATAATTGGATGTACTACATTTTTATAGGGCAGTATGGGCAGGAGGTTCGTTGACTTCAGCATCCCTCCTCCCCATGAGTAATGGGACACTCTGTGGCGTTGCTGGGTAGCAGGAATTCTTCATTACAATCTTTTGGAACCACCCTCATAATGGCGGTGAGGACTTGCATCCTGAGAAGGTCTATGAGAAAACAATTGAGGGAGTGAATAGGGAGTGAAGGTAGGGGAAGGTGACCCTGGGTTTTCTGGTAAGGACTTGCGGTAAGGTGCTGTTTACAAAGACGCCTGTGGGGTGGATTTTGTTGATGCTAGCAGCAAGATGGTAGCTGGCGACAGCTAAACACACCCATCCACTGTCTGTAGACATGCTGTTATGTGCTGTGTATACAATGTGGGAGTGTTTGTCAGCTTCTGATGTCCTGATAGGAGTGCACACTTGGTTCTATACCAGACAACTCGTTGCCTGGCAACGCCTCCCACTCCAACTCCAGTTGGTCATCACTGCGGGTCTTGTGTAGTCAATTTCTTCCTTTTTCTCCAGGCCTTTCACTGACCCTGTGCTGGACTGAGAAAACGAGGGTTGTCAGGAACTAGGCAGAAAGAGAGAAAGAGGGAGAGAGAGAGTATTTTTGAGGTATTTTCTCCTGCATTCCCTCATGGCACTTCACTGTCAAAGGGTCTTGATGGGCACATCCACACTCTCTTCTCATACCCTACCTTTGGGGGAACCTACCCTTTCCTTGTTCTCAAGCTCTCTTCCCAGCTCCTGTATGATATAGCTCTTAAGCAATGCACGCGTCTGGTTTGCTTTCCTCATAGTCATCATAATGCATGTGACCTTTCTTCAAACACTAGGAGGGAAGACAGGAAAGGGGGGAGGAGCAAAGAGAGACAAAAGGAGGTAAGGAGGAAGAGAACACAGAAGAGCTAGGGTTCTTTGTGACCCTGGAAACTCTCAAAGGATCAAATCGACACCTTCAGAAACTCAAACTTCAACACACTTTAAAGTCCCCTACTATCTGCTGTATAGCTGCACAGAATGACAGACAGTTCATCAGGAGACAGGTGGTGGGAAAGAGAGGGCAGGCCTGGAGCTGCTTGTGGGGTTGGGGTAGAGAGAGCAGGGAAAGGTAGCCAGGGAGGACACAGACCTCCGCCAGCAGAAACCCTGAATCCTAGCTTTTGGTTCCAGCCTTCCTTGACACCCCCAATGCCACTTTGTGGGGAGCCAGGCAGTGAGGTAGGTGGTAAAACCCCAGAGAGGCCCGCTGTCTACTCACATGGGCTAGATTGGGCTCCCAGGCTCCTTTCATTGAAGGGCCCGCTATGTATCGAGAGAGGAGCAAAGGGAACTGCCAAACCAACTTCTGCTCTGAAGTCAAAGGAAGCCTAGTATAAACACAGTGGGCTCTTTGAATTATCCACATGAAATACTTAACGTGTTTAGCCCGGAGCGGACTTGGTTTAACAAGGGAGTGTATCCATGGTGATTTCATTAGAGACGTTCATATTCAGCTACCACCGTATTGTATTAGCCAGTGGGCTCCAGGCAGCTGCTGAGAACTCTCCCAAAACTCCCCAGCGGGACCCCCCACCCTGCAATTGTGTTCCTATATGCGTGTGTACACACACACAAACACACACACGTTATAGTAAGGAAAAGTCTTTAGTACCTGACTCTTGTCATGCAGTCACAGAACCCACACCCAGGGAGCTCACACACCTTAGCCCCTCTCACTGAGCTGTCTGGCTTCTGAGTATACCTTACAGACTTCCAGGAGGCACAGGTAAGAGGATCTCCATGAGTTCAAAGCCAACCTGATCTACATAGTGAGTTCCAGTACAGCTAGAGCTACATACTGAACAATAAAATAATAAAAAAATATTTCAAAAGATTTATTTTATTTTTGTGATGGGTGTGTGTGTACATGTGCGCATGTGCAAGTGCAAGCCAACTGTGCATGGAAGGAGTGGTGCCTGAGCAGCCAGAAAGCCTCAGAGACCCTGGAGCTGAGGTTTTATAGGAGGAATGCTGGGAAGGAACTTGGGTCTTCTAGAAGAGCCTTGTACCTTTGTGCTCTTAACTACTAGGTCATCTCTCCAGCCCCCAAGCAATGCTTTAACAGCTTCAAAAAAAAGTTACTCTGATATATTTGCCACCCCATTTAGTGGTAAGCGTTAATGTCATGCAAGAACTTTAAGTAAAAAAAAATCCTTAAACACTTTATGTTTTCTTTTAAAGTTATAATTTGACTGGGCATGGTGGCTCTCACTAGTAAGTCCAGCACTTTGGAGGTGGAGGAAGGAGGACCATCCTTGGCTAACACCAACCGAGGTTACATAAAAATATGTCTCAAAAACATCAAAAGAATTTTAATTTATGTCATAGGAATATAACAATACTACTATAAATCAAGTTATAAGGAAGAATTTCCCTTCGATTTCATCTTTTCAATTTGTTCCTTCAAAAATTCCCTGAAGACACAGTTCACTAGAAGTAAAATTAAAGCAAATTATTTGAGAGTTTCTTTCTCTGTCATTTATTTATTTATTTATTTAGATTGGGTTTCTCTGTGTAACAGTCCTGGCTGTCCTGGAACTTATTTTGTAGACCAGGCTGCTCTCGAACTCACAGAGATCTGCCTGCCTCTGCCTTTAGCTAAGTGCTGAGATTAAAGGTGTTTGCCCCCACCACGCAGCTATTTGAGAGTTTCTAAAGAGAACTTTTTAAATGAGTTAAAAGTTGTATTTTGAATTATTTACTTGTTCTTGTGTGTGGGCACACAACCATGACATGCATGCGGATGTCAGAGGACAACTTCTGGGAGTCCATTTTATCCTTCCTCTCCATGAGTCCCAGTGCTCTATCTTGCTGGGCCTTGCATAGAATTTTTCCAAAGCAAAAGGGTTTGCAGATAGGTGTCTTTCTGACCACTAAAAACACGAAATCACAATGACAAAGTTAGGCACACTTTGTTAAACAGTTCCAACTTCATTGCTTCAATCCCCCATGCTCCAGCTCCTAGTGTTCCTCTCCTATCTTGACCCGTCTCCCACTGTGTCAAACCCAGACAAGCTGCCACCTATTCTAACATCTCTGCACACCTAAACCATGCTTCCTCTTTGTGTGTGCTCTTTCTCTCCATCATTTCTTCCTGTTCCATGGAGGACAATCTCCTAAAAACATAAATTCCCCTGACATTAAAACAGATCTCCCCTCCCCCACATGCCATTTTTGTTTTGTTTTGTTTTTTGAAACAGGGTTTCTCTCTATAACCTACCTAACTATCCTGGAACTCGCTCTGTAGACCAGGCTGGCTTCAAACTCAGAGATCTACCTGCCTCTGCCTCCGGAGTACTGGGATTAAAGGTGTGTGCCACCACTGCCCGGTTCCTCCCATTCCTTGGCCTTAGTTTAGGCTTATTTCCACCTAGCTCTTATAATTTAAATTAACCCATTTCTATTCATCTATGTGTTATCATGTATCGCCCATCCTGCTTCCTCTGTCTCCTTTGTCTCTCTGAAGCACCTAGATTCTTTCTCCTACTTCCTCTCTCTGCCAAAAGTACCTCCTGCCTTGCTATTTGATGTTCAGCTTTTGATTACAGTAATCACAGCAATATGTCTTCACACAGTGTACAGATATCCCACAACACACTAATTTTAAAAGGAAAGAAGGGACAGGGCAAGACTGCCCATAATCTATTTAAATTTTGATAGATTAAACCATCTATTAGAGCTCAACTGACCTAAGCTACTCTGAAAATACTGACATGGACATATACAGAACTGTGCATCAATGACCTCTGAAGTATTTCTCTACACATTCAGGTAGACAAACTTTTCTTCTTTGCTTGTTTTGTTTGTTTTATTAGTAAATAATTAATTTATCTTTTGTTCTGTTAGGAGAGGATGTCATGTACCCAAGTCAACTTTGAACTTATATACAACTAAGATTGGTTTTGATCCTCCTGCCTCCACCACTGAAGGGCTGGGATTATAGACATCTGTCCCCTTGTCCAGCTTATTTCTTTTCTTTTCTTTTCTTTTCTTTTCTTTTCTTTTCTTTCCTTTCCTTTCCTTTCCTTTCCTTTCTCCTTCCTTCCTTCCTTCCTTCCTTCCTTCCTTCCTTCCTTCCTTCCTTCCTTCCTTCCTTTTGCTTTATGTTGCTTTTTTTTTTTTGAGTCATGTGAGTCAGACCAGGAACTCACTAGAAGTTCAACTTGGCCTTAAATACAAGGCAATCTTTCGGACTCTGCCTTTTGGGTGTAGATTGCAGGTATGAGCTCTGCACCTGGCTGGCACCTATTCCACATGTCACAACTGTCTAAAACTTGCATGCTCTCCTCTTAGTTCTTACCTTGCTTGTCCCCTAAAAGATGCTTGTATTAGCATTTAAGTGGTTGACTCTTTACCACATGCTCACCTTTCTGTATAGGATTGAGGAAGAACCAGAACATCTTATAAAGTATGGCTTTTAAGAAATGTCGCAATTGGATGTAGAAATATCAGTAAAAAAGAAAACATTTAAAAAATTTTTGTTACTATACTGTATTTTCATTTAGTAAACTTTACTGTAAAAAAACTTGCAAATAAAAATATCACACACTGTGGGCGGTGGTGGCACACTTCTTTAATCCCAGCACTTAGGAGGCAGAGGCAGGTGGATCTCTGTGAGTTTGAGGTCAGCTTGGTCTACAGAGGGAGTTCCAGGACAGCCAGAGTCAAACAATGAAAACCGGTCATGAAAAGCCAGGAAAAAAGATCACACACCATATATCACTTTAGATTGGAAATTTTAACCTCTATAAAGTATGAGCCCAGGAAATTTTTCTTGTGGATTTGTGCGCACACACACACACACACACATATGACAAAGTACATGTATATGTGATGGTCAGAGGACAAGTATGGGTGTCATTCCTCGGTCATTCAAGCTGTTTTGAGATGGTCACTCACAGGTCTGATACTGACAATTACACTAAACTAGGCAATCAGGAATCCCTACCTCCCTGGCAATCATGCTAAACTAGGTAATCAGGGATCCCTTCCTCCCTGGCACAGGAATTATAAGAATGTGCCACTATCTCTGGCTTTTTTACATTGTTTGCTTTGTTTTGTTTGCAACGAGCTCTCACTGTGCAGTCCTGGCTGGCCTGAACTTATTGTGAATACCTTATCAGGGTTTTTCCTGTGAATTCTAAGGTTGAAACTCAGGTTGTCAAAATTGCAAGGTAAGCACCTGACCTAGTGAGTCATCTCCTCAACACATGATTTTTCTTCTATTGCCATATTGTAAAGTGAAAGTCATGTCTCATAACTACAGTGTGCCCAGAACCTGCAGGAGTAAGGATCCCGAAGGCAGAGATGTGAGTTAGGACCAGGGATGAGAAATAAAGAAGACAAAAGCAATAGCTGGGTCCAGGAAGTCATGCATAAGCTATGACTTATGCCAAGAAAGTTTATTAAGAAGTACCATATCAAACATAGTACTTACAGGAAGGAAAATGGCCATGGTCAGCAGAGAGCTAAGTCAATGTTGGTAAAGAGAACACATACTTCAGAAACAGTTACCTTAGTTAGGAATGACAATCATAGTCCTGGGGGAAGAGTTGGCTCCCCAGAAACCATAACCTTGACTCCTTGGAGTCACTGGCTTTAGCCCTAGACTGGCCTTGCCAAGTCCACTCCTGGAAAAAGGACACGGAACTAAAGTTCCCTTTGTCCGTTCATCAGGGACTCTGAGAAAGTCTGGGGTGGGTCTGGGTCCCCACAATGCTTGCGTATTATCTTGCTACTCTGTTAATTTTTCTGTGAGTTCTCTATAAGGTCTAAATATTTTCAGCTGTCTAAACCTTGAGATAAGACAAAAAATTCAGTTCAAGAGGGTGTGGTAGAGAAAGGCCCTACTGCACGCAAGCCCTGTGCATAGATGCCCTTTGCAGAAACGTCATTCTAATGAACAGAGACAGAAGGCACCGATGTTTAGAGTTAGCCAGACTGTAGGACAGTGGTTCTCAACCTTCCTACTGCTGTGACCCTTCAATACAGTTCCTCAGGCTGTGGTACCCCTCCCCCCCAAAAAACATAAAACTATATTCATTGCTACTTCGTAACTGTAATCTTGTCACTGTTATGGATTGTAATGTAATATCTGATGTGCAGGGTATCTGATATGTGACCCCCGAGGAGGTGTCATTTGACCCCCACAAAGGGTCTCGACCACGTTGAGCCCTGTTGCTGTAGTACATGCTGTCTTCACTTGCTGAACGGGAACAATAAGAAATTGTCCCCATGTGAGTGCGTTAACGGATATGAGTACTAAGACTGTGTTAGCTCTTCCCCTCCCCTCCCTGGATCCCTCCCATGTCAACCAGATCAATCTAAACTTATTTAGGTGTTGGGTGATGGCACATGACTGTAATCCCAGCTTTTGGGAGGTTGAGGCAGGAGGATGTTGGTGAGACTGAGAATAAGGGACTGGAGAGATGCCACAGCAGTTAAAACCTCCTGCTGCTCTTGGAGAGGACCCAGATTTTGTCCCCAGTATCTATGCTCATGGCTGCCTATAGCTCCAGTTCCAGGTCATCAGAACCCCCCCTTTAAAAAAAACACAAAAACAACAACCAGATATCCATGTGGTACCCATACATACATGCAGACAAAAATACTCATACAAATAAAATAAAACAAATCTTTAAAAAATTAAAACAAAGAGATTGGGATCCACTGTGGCAAAATAGTAAGATTCTGTCTCAGTCCTCCACCCAAAACCCACAAAAATCAGACTTACTTAGAGTACAATTGTTTGGCATCAACAATAAATTTTTCTTTTATTTATTAACCACTACCCCCATCCCTAGTAAGAGCAAAATTCTAAGGCAGAGCCAGTAACAAAAAGCCTTCAAAGTCAAACCTCCCAGACTGGAGATAATTTTTTCTTTTTAAGCTGTCTCAGACTGTTCAAGTTAGATTCAATCCCTTGAAGCAGCAATTAATCTCACATTAATACACGAAGCTGTCTTTCTGAAGTAATAGGGCTGGAGCCCAACATGAGCTCACGGCTGCTTTTGGCTCTTAAATCTTGGCCAAGGACGGGAAAGTGGAGCTTGCCAAGGAATCTTGGGGGGAAATTATCACCAGCCATGTCTGTTTGCCAGAGTGGCTTGGGAGTGCAGTGCAGATGGGGGGATGCTAGAAGAAAGGCGGGAGCCTGGGAGGGGAGAGGCCTCAAGGGAAGAACTGAAGGACAGGGGCTTCATTACGGGCCGAGGCCATAACAGGGGCTAGGGTACCTCACGCAGGAATTACCTATGGGACCGACTCAGAATACCGGAGCCCCAAAAGGCGTCAATCGCAGGTGATTCCAGAGGACAGAGGACAGTCATGTGCACATACAGAGGTCAGGCTGGGAGAGAAGAACCTCAGTATCTGTGGTCAGCTTCCTAGAGGTCACCTTCAGAGGAAGCAAGTTTGGGACAAAATAAAATATTGAGCCCATTTTGTCTAAATGCTAAAGCAGTGGCTAACTACTTGGCAGAGCCAATTGCCCCTCTAGAGTTAGTTTCCTTTGGGATCTGGAGTCTGTGGGAATCAAAACCAACTGTTTACAATAAAACAAAACAAAACAACACAAACAAACAACTATGGCAAAAGATATTTACTGTGTTTATTAAATGAAATAGTAATGCTTCTAAGAACTAGACATCAGTTTATGGAAGTGACTCAGCTTCCCTGGTTCCTTTCTGAGGAAGGGATGTGTAATTGAACACTTGGGACTAACTAAGAAGGGTCCCCCTTGAAAATACACCTCCTGGTCACCTCACTAGCTGGTCTCCCAGGAAGAAGAGCCCTCCCTTGCCTCACCTACTGGCTTCAGTTTGGGAGACACCAAACCTCCAAGAATAGCTCCCACCCTGGCATTTCTACATGAGCTGGCATCCCCCAGGGTGAGCTTCCTCCGGAGTACTCTCTCCCGGGGAGAGGGCTGGCGGCAGGGAGATGGCTGGTGGGTTTTGCTGGAAGAGAGGTGCCAATTATAGCCTTTATTAGGCTTGCGCCCGCCACCTCTCTACCTTGAGACTACTGGAGACCACACACACACACACGCTCTACTTTCCTGTTCTGGGACAGGAGACCTGTGTGGTCCTGCCGACTCACTTATAATAAATCTGCGAGCTTAATAAAAGGCATCACTTCTATCTTTTGATCTCTCTTGAGTTACTCATTAGCTCTAGGTAACACACTGCTTGACTGACAGGTCCTTCCCAGGGAAAATCCAGGTTTGGGGATTCTTCAAACAAAAAAGTGGTGTGGAGTGTGTGTGTGTGTGTGTTGCGTGCTGTGTGTGTGCGCACACGTGCATATAATTGTGTGTGTGTGTGTGTGTATGTGTGTTGCGGTAAACCTTGGTTTCTGGGTAAGAAGTGAGAAGAGGATCTTGGGAATTTCAGGAGGGGTCTAGGGCATGGTCTCTAGAGCACCTGCTGTAGAAGGTTCTAAAATCATCAAGTCTGTTTCAGGATTTCTTTTCTCTGTGAAGTTTCTATTTCCTCTCTGCCTGCTCCAAGTCTTAGCTCCAATTCAATTTGTATTCGTTTTCAATACACTGAGGCCATGTTCTTGTGTGACCTCTTGCCTGCACAAATATCCCTGGAGCATTCTTTCCTACTTTATGACACATCCCAAATCAGCCACCATTTGTGGGTGGTCGCTGTGCCCACACTGGGTCAGCTCAAGGCTAAACACTGGTTTCTATGTGTCTTTATATCAGCTGAGGTAGGGACAGCTGAGGTACGTGAGGCGCAGAGGATGTAGGCATCTTGTCTCAGGTCACACAGCTAACAGACAAGAGCCAGGTATCCTCCGCCCCCGTGGTTGTCGGAATATCCAGGATTTTCTCAAACCTCTCATGGCCCCTACTAGCCATGTTGGACTTCTCAAAGGTTTGTAACTGTATGAGGTCTGCTGGGCCATGCCCTTTGCTTTCTCCAGGACCCAAACCTGACATGGCAGTGAAGTTTCCAGTGTTCCCTGGGACTCACACCATGCCTACTCCCTGCCAGTGACTTCACCCTGAGCCGTAGGCTGCTCTGGGAAACCACAGCCACGTAGGGAGCTAAGGAGAGGACGCCAGACTCAATATCAACTCACTGTGTGTTGGCGTTTCAGCTGAGAAAACAAAATTACCAGCCGTGTTTGCTTCTTCTTACCAGACAAACACAGCTCTCTTTATACGCCACCCTCATGGGAAACCACAAGAGCAAGGGCCATGGGACCGCAAGCAGCTGGGGTGGCATTGCCCAGTGGTTAGGGGTGTAGCCTCGAGCCACCTGAGGTAAGGTCAGGTGCTAGCTAAGCACCTGTTTGGCCTTGAGCAGGTCACGGAGCATCTTTTCTGTCTCCTCACCATAAAGAGTGACAACCACAGGAGCCAACTAGTTCATGTACACCTTGAGAGAGAAGGCCCATACTGTTCAGCATAGACTGAAGGAAAGTCTGTCCTCTGTGTGTGTGTCTTCCTCTTCCCCCGTCCTCTCTGTCTCTCCCCCCCCTTCCTAAAAGTTATGTACTTTTCCCTTTTATTTTGTTTATTGTTTTGTTTTGAGACAGGGTTTCTCTGTGTAAGGAGCTCTCCCTGTCCTGGAACTCACTTTATAGACCAGGCTGGACTTGAACTCACAGAGACCTGCCTGCCTCTGCCTCCCGAGTGCTAGGATTAAAGGCTTGCACCATCACTTCCCGGCTTATGTATTTTTCTTATGTGTTAGGATATATGCCCTCCACCCCCTGTTGAATTATTATTATTATTTTGGTTTTTCGAGACAGGGTTTCTCTGTAGCTTTGGAGCATGTTCTGGAACTAGCTCTTATAAACCAGGCTGGCCTCAAATTCACAGAGATCCACCTGACTCTGCCTTCCGAGTGCTGGGATTAAAGGTGTGTGCCACCACTGCCTGGCTCCCCCTGTTGACTTTTTAATCTCCAGCCTCCTGTGACCATAGCATTATTTGCATAGGGTCTTTATAGATGTCATCAAGTTAAACTGAGGTAATCTGGATGGGTCTAATCCAATATGACCCATGTCCTTAGAGAAAGAGACAGTCGAGGCTGGGAGCTGGCTCAGCCGAAGTGTCTGCCCTGGAAACATGAGGACCTAAGTTCAGATCCCCAGCACCTACATAAAAAGTTAGACAGTAGCTCGCATCTGTAACCCCAGTGCTAGGAAGGCAGGGACTGGAGGATCCTGGGGCTCGCAGGCTAGCCAGTCTTCTGACCTGGTGACTTCCAGGTTTAGTGAGAGACCCTGACTCACAAAATGGACAGAGGAAGGTACCCGACTTCAACCTCTGGCCTCTATGGAAATTCCCACAAATACACACACGGGCGCGCGTGCACGCACACATGTGCGAGGGATGGGGAGAAGATAAAGTCTGGACACAGAGTCATAGAAAGGAGATCCTGGTAGATGTTCGTCCTCTGGTGCACAGATGTGATGATGGAGGGAGAGACTGGAGTCGACACGCTGTGGAAACCTGAGAACTGCTGGCCCACCAGAAGTTGGACAAAAGGGCTGATGAGATGGCTCAACTGGTCGAGGCACTTGTTGCCAGTCCTGACAGAAAATCAGAAAACGTATCAGCAACCAGGTGAAGAGGCTGAAGCCTACAGAGGGGAGTGCCTGCTCCCCAAACCCAGTGAACCTCAGTTACTTCATCTACAAACAAAAGATAATTATCCCTGCCCTGTCTGCTTCCCAGAGCTGCGCTCGGGGTGTCAATAAAATCACTGAGGTAGACAGTTATTACAGGCATGCCAACACACACTTCTTTCCTGGGATTCTGGCTGATTCTGAGGAGGAAGCCAGGTCTACAATGAGCTTGTAGAAGCAGATGAGCCCAGTGATGGCCCATTAGTTTGGGCAAATATGCAGGAGCTGCCATCTGAGACAGACTGGACGCACATAGACATGTCTCAGAGAGATGGCAGTGCAACCACAGCTGAGTTCTGCCCCTGGAACTGCTGTCCAGCTCACTCTTGGTCCTCACACAAGTCCCTTACCCTCGCCGAGCCCATTCCTGCTCGTGTATCTAATAGATAAAGTGCAACTCCAGCTAGGTCTTGAGTCTTGTATCCTAGCTTCCATTTTACACTGCCCCAAATACATTTATTTTATTTTACTTGCTTGTGTATTTTGCCTGCATGTATGTGTGTGTACCATGCTCATGCCTGCACCCTCAGAGGCAAGAAGAGAGCACTGGATCCCTTGCAATTGGTATTACAGATGGCTGTGAGCCAACACATGGGTGCTAGGAATCAAACCTGGGTCGCCAGGAAGGGCAGCCAGTGCTCTTAACCACTAAGCCATCTTTCCAGCCCCCATGTGAAAAGGAATTGATTTGTTTCCATTCTGGGGACACTGGTAAGGAGTAGGGCACAGCTGTGTGTTTGAAAGCCATAGTGCTAATAGAAGAGGTCACTGGCTCAACTTGTAACACAATAGCTAGTATGTGGAAATGCTCTGGACGGCGCAGTGGCAGTTTCCTTGGTCTGTTTTTGTTTCTTTGAGACGGTGTCTCTCTCTTTTCAAAATTTTATTATCTATATAGTGTTCTGCCTGCATGTTTGCCTGCAGGCCAGAAGAGGGCACCAGATCTCATTATAGATGGAGCCACCTTGGGGTTGCTGGGAATTGAACTCAAGATCTCTAAGCCATCTCTCCAGCCCAAAAAAATTCACAAAACATACCATTGACTTTGTTTTGTGTTGGCCAACTACTCCTGGGGTTGGCCTTGGCCTGTAGTATCCGTGCGACTATAGTGAGACTCCGTATCTTTTGCCCATGGCTTTGTGACTAGGGCTGGGATCCTGTGTCTACTTTCTCCTCAGTGCTGAACTCCATCTGGCTTGAACCTGGGGGTCTTTGCATGCTGCCACAATCTCAGTGATTTCTTATGTGTATTCATTCTGGGTTTTTGTTTGTTTGTTTTTGCTTTCTTGAGAAGGGTTTTTCCATGTAACCGTCCTGACTGTCCTGGAACTCACTTTGTAGACCAGGCTGGCCTCGAACTCACAGAGATCTACTTGCCTCTGCCTCCCAAGTGCTGAGATTAAAGGCATGTGCCACCACCACCCAGCGCATCTGTCCTGTTTTGTCTGGAAGTCACTGTTCCCTTGGATTCATCCATCACCTCTGGCATTTAGAGTCTTTCTCTTGCCTCTTCTGTAGAGATCTCTGAGCTTTGAGGGGTTGAAGGGAGGAGTTTGACAAAGACCCCATTTAGAGCTGAGTGCTCCAAAGTCTCCCACTTTCTGCACATTGTCTATTTGTGGGCCTCTGTTAATGCCCATCCACTTCGAGAAGCTTCTCCGGTGAGGCTGTCAGGCACTGATCTGTGGGCACAGCAGTATGTAAACAGAAATCCTTTATTGCTATATTCCTTTATCAGAACAGTAGTAGTAGGTTTTCTTGAGGCCCATGATCTATCTCTTGGAGTGGGCCTAAAATAAGTGAAAAAAAAAAGTGATTGGTTACTCCCATGGTATCTGTTCCATTATTGTGCCAGTATGACGTTAGCTGGTCTATCACTATTGTAGGTCTCAGAGTTTGTAGCTAGGTGATATGATGATGACTTTTCTCCTCAGGTAACAGAGCACCTTTTAGGACCATGAACAGTAGTCACGAGGGCTGATGCTTCTAGGTGGACACCAACTTGACTTTTCCATGTTCAATGATACAAATATCCTCACCAATCAGCCCTACCATCAGGCTGTGGGGAGCAACCAATAGCCTTGACAATAGCCTGTGTTGTTTGGATAACTCAACAGGATGCTACCCTTTCCTGGCATTGGAGGTTTTATTTGGATGTCTAGTTGGGGCTTTGTCTTCCCTACTATGTGATAACACCATCACCATCATCTTTTATCATATTGGCTTTGTCATTATTATGGTCAAGCAACACATTTTTGTTAATACTCGAATTCACCATGTGTCTTCATAAGCATACCATTTGATACTTCAACAGCTTGATAAATTACTGTTATTTTGATTTCACAATAATGAATGTTACTCTCAGAGATCCAAAGGGTTCACATTCTACAAAGGCAGGACTTTGAGGTTACACGATGCAAATATCAAGAATGTCCTCAGTGGCCTCAGCTATTCCGAACTGGTTTGCTATCCAAGCAGATCAGACTACGCAGGGATGAGCAGGAACTTACGCAAGGGTTCTTTGGTGAGATACGATATACTCCTTGACGGCCGTGAGTTGCCATGAGCAACTGACTTTTCAAATCTCCAGGGAGGATTCTTACATTCAAGTATGTGAGCATGTGTGTACGTGAAACGGGAAGAGCAAAGAGGAAATACACATCCCTGGAAACCTCTAGGGCTCTCCTCCTGCCAAGTAAGCTTGGGATTCAGCCTACACCTGCAAGATTTAGATGTCTTTTGTCCCTGCGCATCTCACCACGCCTGGCTAATCCATCCAGAGCTTCCTGCTGCCTCCTCACAGGACGCAGTTCAGACCAGAATGTTAATGGAGATTCCAGCAAGAAGAGGATATGTGGGCAAGGAAACACCAAGGATATGTGGTGAAGGAGCTGGGCACATGGATGAATGGCTTCCGCAGAAGACCAAGGAGCTGGGCACATGGATGGATGGCTTCTGCAGAAGACCTCGAGAGAAGGGCGGTGGGCCCAGAGGTGTTAAGGACTAGCCTATATCCTGAGCTGTCCCCAGTCCTGTGTGTGCACATATGTGCATTCATGTGTCCATGAGTGTGTGTGTGTGTGTGCATGTGTAGACACCAGAGGACAACTGGCCATTGGGCTTTGCAGCAGGCACTTATCCCCCAGATCTATCTTGGTGGCTCAACAGCATTATTTTCCTCTGTAACTACAGATATTTTATTCTCCCCTCTGCTTGCTGACGTCTGCCTACCACCAGTAAGGCAACCACCCAGACTAGTCTGAACCAGACAGTCAGTTGGCTTTTGTGCTGACTGCCCATTCAATTTTCCATCTGTCACATCAAAAATGTCCCTATTTGAGGGGAGGGAAATGGCTCAGTCAGTCAAGTGATTGCTTGCTCAAGGGCCTGAGTTCAGTCTCCAGAACTCTTGTAAAAACCCAAAGCCAAGCACAGTGTGCTCACACTTGTAATCCCAGCATGGAGGAGATGGACACCAGGTGAATCCCTGAGGCTTACTGGTCAGCAAGCCTTGCCTAATTGGTGAGCTCCAGGCCAGTAAGAAACTCCATTCAAAAAACAAAGCAAAAATCATTGGGCAGTGATGGGTACACCTTTAATCCCAGCACTTAGGAGGAACAGGCAGGCGATCTCTGAGTTTGAGGTCAGACTTGTCTACAGAGTGAGTTCCAGGACAGGCAGGACTGTTACATAGAGAAACCCTGTCTCGAGAAACCAAAAACCAAAACAAACAAAAAACAAAACAAAAAGCCGTCAGTGGTGGCACACACCTTTAATCCCAGCATTAGGGAGGCAGAAGCAGGTAGATCTCTGTGAGTTCAAAGCCATCCTGGTCTACAGAACAAGTTCTACACAGAGAAACTTGGTCTTGAACTCCCTACCACCCAAGAACAAAACCAAAACCAAGACAAAATAAAATAAAAACCAGAGGATGGCGCTGAGGAATGACACCTAGGGTTGTCTCATGGCCTCAGCACTCACGTGCTCACACTTGCACAAGCACCTGCTCACATATACCCCATATATGCATAAACATGCACACAAAAAATGTCTCCCTCCTTGGGTATTGACTATAGAACATTTTTCCAGGGATGATCATCAAGGAAGGCAAAGTGACGAGGTTAAGCAAATTAAGAGTTTGCTATTTGGCTCAACAGGAAAAAGAGTGGACTAGGAAGCTGAGGACGGAAGTACATCTCGGCTGGGTGACTTCCTGCCTACCTCAGGTTCACTAATGTCATCTGAAAAATAGGTTCAAAGGATGACCACGTGTGGGTGCCCTCAAAGAGCTGTGAGAACCGAGGTGTGCCGGGGTGAGTCCAGCCCATTGCTCAGTGCAGTGGTAGCTGGAGCAGCTCTTTGGGTGGATGACTTCGGCAGATCTTAAAGAGGACAAAATTCAGTCACGTGGTGGCGGTCTAAGAAACTGCAGCTAAAAACCGGAGAAAGTGGTCGCAGAAGGTGGATTAGCTAGAACAAAGGGCTGAATTGTTTGAGGAAGGAAGGGATTGGAGTGAGCCCTGCCCCTGGAGAACTGGGGCCAGAGTGGTCTTTCCAGTTCTGTCACCTAGCACAGCGTCTTGGTCTCCTGAGCCCTCCTGATGCTCATCACCCACCACCCAGGCCTGTGGGTCATGCATCTCTGCTTCTCTCTATGTACCAACTGCACGCTAGAGGTCTTACCTACCCAAGTCACAGTATGTCCAAATACAGAGCCCACCTGCCCTTGCCCAGGTTGTCACTTCCTCATGACAAGCTCTGGTTCTTCCTGCCATGGAAATATAGCTACCTTTTCAACACAAAAAACTGTTCACGTTTCTTTTCTTTTTCTTTTTTTTTTTTTTACTTTTAAAATCTTTAAAATTTTTTTGCATTTCTCTTTTTATTACTTTATAAATAATGCCAATCAAAATTTCCATTTCTTCCCTTCCTCACACTTCCCTCCTGCTCCCCCCCACACACACCCTCCCCTCCCTTCTCCTCCAGTCCCGAGAGAGGGCAAGGTACCCTGCCCTGTGGGAAGTCCAAGGCCCTCCCCGCTACATCTAGGCTTAGGAAGCTATGCATCCAAATAGAATAGAATCCCAAAAAGCCAGTACACGCAGTAGAGACAAATCCCAGTGCCATTATCATTGGCTTCTCAGTCTGCCCCAATTGTCAGCCACATTCAGAGGGTCCAGTTTGATCCCATGCTCGTTCAGTCCTGGTCCAGCTGGATTTGGTGAGCTCCCATTAGCTCAGGCACACTGTCTCAGTGGGTGGACCAACCCCTCGTGGTCCTGACTTTCTTGCTCATATTCTCCCTCCTTCTGCTCTTCAAATGGAACTTGGGAGCTCAGTCCAGTGTTCCAATGTGGGTCTCTGTCTCTGTCTCCATCCAACGCCAGATGAAGGTTCTATGGTGATATTCAAGATGTCATCAGTCTGACTATGGGACAAGGCCAGTTCAGGCACCCTCTCCTCCACTGCCCAGGGTCCTAGCTGGGGTCATTCCCGTGGACTCCTGGGAACCCCTTCCAGAGTCAAGCCTCTTTCAAACTTTTCCTCAGATCCACCTATTCTAGGCAATGTGAATTATTTTCTCACCATTGTTTAATGTGAGTTTAAATTTCTTTGCAATGTAGTCAGCCATACTTCCTAAGAGACTGTTTCTAGATCTGCCTCCCCGTAGCTTCTGCAAGCTCAGAGGAAGAGGGCATGGTGGTCTTCCATCTTTGTATCCTCAGTGCCTCTGTCAGGACTGCCTCTCTAAATCTCTATCTGTACAGAAGATGCCCATCATGCTGGACACCACTTAAAGGTGCCCAGAGACTATTCCCACCCCGTCTATGCTCTGTAGTATGTTTTAGAGACTCAGAAACCTAAGAACTATGTTTCTTGGACTTGTTGGCCAGAAAGGATATGGTGACATTCTGACAACAAATAACCTTGCAAAAACTTTTAAGGAACGATACTGTCAACCTCTTTCTAGTTCTAAGGTCATTCTTGGTTACACAGTGAACTCAAGGCCAGCTTGGGCTCCATAAGTCTCGGTCATAAACACATAAGCAAACAAGAAAAGCAATTTTCTTTTAGTGAAAGCTCAGAATGAAATTCCAGAGGGACCCAATGCCATACTGTCACTCGGTTTAAACTGCTCCCCGCAGGCCGAAAGAGGTATTTTCAAGTCAGTCGTCTAAGAAATGCTGCTTCACGGACAATGGGGCTGATCTGCAATACGGAGCAAGGTAAGTTAGTTGGTAGCTGTTTCAGTAGCCACTGCACCTACAGGCACACTGTCCTGAACCACTCCGATGGTTGTTATGACTGCCATCTCCACAGGAGGTGTCCTCTTGCACAGCTTTTGCTGACTTTCCCCCTTAACAAGGCTCTTTATTTTGTGGTTGTATTTCTACCCCATCTATTTTTAATAAGCGTCTATAATTTTCAATTTGTAATTATTTTGTCTTTTTCTTCTTTGTTTTCTTTTATATCTGAGACAGAGTAGCCCAGGCTGGCCCTGATCTTCTTCCCAACACTCACACCTTCACATGGTGCCATCTTGTGCTCCCGCATCATCTGTGAATTCCACTGCTCTGCACTCCCCTGAAGTGCTGATGGGGGAAGAGTCACACGTCTATCCCCCACTGATGGGGACTGACACCCACAGAGTACACAGCGAGGTTCTGCCTATGAGAGCAAGAAACATGGCTTCCTTTCTTCTCACATTCATTCATTTAGATACTACACTGTTTTTGAGCATGTTACCCCTTGTCTTAGCTTAGATTTTCATTTCTGTGAAGAGACGCCATGACTATGGCGACTCTTATAAAGAAGATATTTAATTGGGGTGGCTAGGTTACAGTTTCAGAGGATTAGTCCATTATCATCACAGCAGGGAGCATGGCGGCACACAGGCAGATGTAGTGCTGGAGCTGAGAGTGCTAGGCTTGCAGGCAACAGGAAGTCAACTGACAGTCACCCTGAGGGAAGCTTGAGCAAAAGACACCTCAAAGCCTGCCCCCAGGGTGACACACTTCCTTCAACAAGGCTACACCTCCTAATAGTGCTACTCCCTTTCGGAGCCATTTTCCTTCAAACCACCTCACCCATTAAGCATTGTGTTTGGTACAAAGGATCCACCAATGAATTGGGCAAACAGCATTTCAACTTTCAACAAGCTTGTTTCAAGAAGGAGAGAGAGCAAAACCTTTAAACACATCAAGAAATAAGCAAGGAGCTGAGGAGTTGGCTCAAAGATTAAAATGCTTGCTGTGAAAACATGAGGGCTGGCATTCATTCCCAGAACCCGTGAAAATGCCAGAAGGGCATGGGGCCATCCTGTAATCCCCACCTTGGAAGTCAGAGCAATGGATTCCCCAGTGAAAGCTGGATAGTAAGACTAATGATAGGGACAAGCTCTGGGGTTGATTGAGAGACCTTACTTTAAAGAATAAGGTAGAAGAGTGATTGAGGGAGAGTAATCCTCAACATCAGCCTCACATTCACACACACACACACACACACACACACATACACACACATAACAGACACATGCAAACAAGCATAACACACACACATGAAAATGGAAAATAGGGGGAAAGGAAAAAAGACTATTTAGGATGCCAGTGCTTGTCATGGAAGAAGGTTATGGGCTAAAGACAGACAGGTGCTGGAGAATAGGGAGGAGATGGGGGCGGGGCAGAAACGCCCTAGAGTGGGGTGGTCCTTGAAGCTTTTGCTGAGTGCTGAAGAATGACTGTTAGGCTCTGGTAGAGTCTGTCACCCTCATTAAAACACGATCAGGTATTAAACAGCAAGACAGGTTCTAAAAATGTCATTTGTAGGTAATTGTGTTATCGTATGAATATCATAATACACACTTTCACAACCCTTTCACATAGCCCGCTGGATTTCCACACCTCCACACCTAGGCTATACAGTATTTATATATGGGAGAGTCTATTGCTTCTAGGACCACGGCAAACAAAACCACACAATATTTAATCTGGCTCAGGAGAAACTGACGTAACCAGAGACAAGAACCAGCTGTGTGAGGCTTCTGCCAAGAAAACCCCACTGCTCTACAGCAAACTGTTCTGTTAGCAGGACTGGCTCTAAAATAATGATATGGAGTCGAGCACTGTAGCTCCACGAGGTAGCTCTGCAGCTGTCTGTCATCACTATTGAGAGCAGCATGCTCGACATAATTGCATGTGTTGTTCTGGCAGCAAGATGCTGGTGTTCACAGCGGCACCATCACGGATGTGTGAGTAATGCCTCGCTCTGCAGTGCCGTGGAGGTGATGATGTCACTAGAGGGTAGGATTTGTTTCCATTTCCATCATAATCTTACAGAACCACCCTCAGATGTGCAGATGACACCAACTACAGTGTTGGCGTGCACAATCGCATACACTGTGTGGATTGGGGATGGTGCTTGTGGCACTTGCCGTGTCGTTACCAGCTTCTCTGATTTATCTGAAATAGTTGTGGAACCCGCCTCCCAACACACACACAGACACACACACACACACAAATATTCTGGAGCAGGTACTCCAAATACTACCGTCATTAATAGTGAAAGTTCTAGAAGTGGCAAAAACACATGAAGTTAGAGATCGGAAGCCCTATAGGCAAACTTCTCCAACATCCTGATGTGGTATTTAATTATTCTTATTTATAAAACAAAGCAATAAACAAAATAAAACAAACCAAAACAAAAGGAAAACAGAGATGAGCATATTTCCTTCCAGGTAATCCCTGGTGAAAGGCAGATGAGCTGGTCTTTAAACCTAGGTCAAGGGCAATGTCTCCATGATGCTAAGTCAGTGAACAGTGCATGCTGGGGGATCCAGTACTGATGTGAATGGCTTCCTCCCACTTTTGTCCACAGTGACCCACAACCCATGTCCTGCTTCCCATAATTCAGGGCTTTACAAGTCAACAGGTCCCCCAAGGGGAAGACTTCCACAGAGCACAAAACAAAGAAGATCCCACAGAATAGAAGTTGGTCACATTGGCATTGGCATGTCCCTTGAGCAAATCGATAGGGCAAAGAGGTCACAGTGCTGTGATGGAATCCTTCTCTCACGGAAAAATAGGGTCTGGATTAGACACTGGCGTCAAGAAGTGTGAGACTTCTCTGGATCACCTTTTGAGACTCCTATACCCTGTGGAAAAATTCAATAAAAAACACAACAACCCAATTCAGGCACAACTGCTATAGCCCGGGCCCCTCAAGGAGAAAGTCCCCCTCTCCAAAAATGGAATAGCCCATAGAGGAAGATAGTTTAAAACCCCAGCTACCATCACAAGGCCAGGTGCAAAAACAAACATGATATTTGTATTACGTATGTTTGTTTATATATTAACTAATTTTCACCCGTCTTCCATTCCCTTGCCATCCAAAGTGAGATGTGTTAACAGTGGTTAGCCTTGTGTGTCGGTATTTATAGTATTTATGGTACAGGATACCGAGGAACTCTGAATTGGCTAGAAGAAGAAAGAGTGCCCTCCTGAGGAGGGAAAGAGACTGTGTATCCTCTGGGGGAAAAAACTCAGTATGTTAGCAGCTCTGTATGAAACAGCTGTGTTGTATATCAGGTTGTGTATCACAGTATCACAGTTGTGGGTGACGTTGTGTGTGGTAGCTGTGCATCAGATGAACATTTGATACTGTTACTGCCTTTGCTCGCTAGGTGTGTGGTGTGATGTTTTTCTCTTGGTTTTTTTGAGGGGCCCACCACCCAGCTCCCAAATAAATCATTCACAGAGGCTTATTCTTAGTTATGAATGCCCAACCTTAACTTGGCTTGCTTCTTGCCAGCTTTTCTTAACTTAAATTATCCCGGCTACCTTTTGCCTCTGGGTTTTTATCTTTCTCTATTTTTGAATACCTTTCTTACCTTCTTACTCCATGACCAGGTTGGTGACTAGCTCCTGATGTCCTCTTCTCCTTGTTCCCTAGCTCTTCTTTCTTCTCCCAGAGTTTCTCCTTTTATTTATACTTTCTGCCTGCTGCCCTCGCCTATGCTTGCTATTGCCTCGCTATTGGTCGTTCAGCTTTTTATTAGGACGATCAGGTGTTTTAGACAGGCACAGTAACATAGCTTCACAGAGTTAAACAACTGCAGTGTAAACAAAAGCCACACACCTGAAAATAAAATTCCCCAACAGAGTATCCCAAGGTTTCAAATTGACGAGGACACATCCCAGAGGCTTTGTAATGTGCCAGCCATTCCCTTTCCTGTAGGGTTTTGCTTAGAGTGACTCACAGGACAGAATTTTCACACCCTACGCAAAGCGGAGAGGAAGCATCAGCTGTTATGTGTGAGCTGTGGGGGCCCTGGGCACTGTCCGTCCCATGCTCTGTCACTCATCAGCCAGCAGATCTGGAGCTGCTCACACTCTCCCCCACTTCTGCATCTCCAGGGAAGAGCATGGTCAGTCTCACTGTGGAATGTTTGCTGCTTCTGCAGGACACCCTCACTGTGGTCACAGAAGGTAATGAGGCTGATGTTGAACTGAAAACTTGTTGTACCAAGGTCCCAATTTCCAATATAACACACACAGGGATTTTGCTATGGTTTGAATCTGAAGTGCTCCCTGTTAAATTGGGAGCATAGACCTCAGCCCCTCGCATCCATCCCAGCCCCAGGCCTGAGAATTGTATTGGTCTGGACTCCAAATCCCAGTATGCCAGGTCCTGACCCCTCCCACAGGGTATTTAGTGAGCTCCCAAAAGAGGAACATGTGGTCCCCCCCGCCCCCCGTGGTGGTCTCATTGCCACCCGGTTCCCCCTCCAGGCCACCTGAGAGTGCAGGAATCCCATTAAACCTGGATATTTCTTAATTTGGCTTGTTGTGATTTGGCTTGATTGGGATTTTTGTGTTGGCAGAGAGCTCGCATTAGGAAAAATTCCTAACACTCCTACCTTGAAAGAGGCAAAGATCAATGAGGTTTCAAGGCTAGGTCCTAATTGCCTAGGAGTGGTGTCTTGAAAAGGCCATGTGAAGACACAGTGGGAAGTCATTCAAAGGGAGAGACCTTAGAGAAAATCAGACTGGCCAACACGTTGATCTTGGGCTTCTGGCTCCAAAACTGTGAGAAGTCAAGTTGTGTTGTTAAAGTCTATGATGCTTTGTTATGGTGGCCAGAGAATCCGAACACAGGGCTTGACGTGAGTTCCAGCGTGCAGAGCCCAGACTGTGTGAGCACCCTCTCTCTGGTTCTCCTCCACTCTGCCTCAAGCTCCAGCGGTGAGAGGACAAACTTGTCAGAGCCCGTTGACCTGCTCTGTCCAGGACATTAGGTCAGATCTGGCAGCAGACCCCAGGGGTCTGCTTCCCTGATGGAGCTTGGTGGATGAGAATAGGCTTGGGGGCTTTGCGGATTAAAACTTCGAGCTGTGTCTATGTGTTGGCCATATTGCCAACAAACCCTGAGTGCCCCTCTTCCATCCTAGACAGGAGGAGGTCAGCCTGTTACTAAGACCTGTTTCAGCCACTTCCAGGAGAGAGGGTATGCAGGTAGAATGGAGAGGGTGAATGGGACAGCCATGTGCCACCAAGCAGATTCTTAAGCATGACCTTCCTCAGCAACACACTTAGCTGTATCTTATTTCTCTGAACCTCTCTACTAATGCCTGTTCTTAAAACTATGCTAAAATCTCTTCTCAATAAATTCCAGACATGCTTCATACTGTGTTGTCCTAACATTCTTTTCTGCTCCAAAATCATAAATCTTAGATTCACCCAATGGGGTCTATGAAAAGAATTCTTCAGGAAGCAGGCAGGGAGGAAGTGAGTCTGCCAATGGTAGAGGGACCACAGCAAATGAACCCATCAGTTGTAACATGCCAGAGACGTTAAAAGTGAATTTTTTACCTAGCAAGTGCAAACATCTGGGTTAAATCTCCCAGAATCCTCTACCTCTCTCTACATGCCCGGTTTTGCTTCTGCAGCCCTTCTGAGAGGCTGTAGGAAGCACCTACTCCCTAATCACTTCCCAGGAAGCCAGCCTCCTACCCAGAGGGTTCTAGCTTCAGCAAGAGGCAGACACACTGTTAGTGGGTGTGTGTGGTCTCTACTTTTGTGTTGTTTTTGACTAAATCTCAATTGTTCGATTTTACCAGTGAAAACTCAGGAGCCAGGTGCTGTAGAGAAAACCTGCTAGCTCAGAGAGGCAGAGAAAGCACCCAGCTGACTTTCCTCTTTAGCCAATGTCCCAGAAGCCTCCTCCTTCTACACTGTCTCAAGCAAGACTCCTCAAACTGGATGTTGCTCCCTTCTACTTCCTGTGTGTCTCTGTTTGTCCTCCTGACTCCCTCTTTCTATGTTTTTTTCCTATGCTCACTTCCTGTCAACTGGTTGCTTGCTCTGCCTTTTGACCTATGATTGACTTTAGTTAATTCTGTTTACAATATTCAAGCAGAAAGGTCTTGGATTAAAGGTGTGTGCTAGGGCTGAGCCACACCACAACTAGAAACAGGGTTTTCCAGTAAACAGCGCAGTCTTGGGGTTCACAGCGTAATCAAATATCCTGCAGCGCCTTTGTACGGGCTGTTCACACTCCATCACAAGATGAAACTCTTATTAAGCAACTGCATAGCGCATTTGGTCACATCTGTGTTTTCATTTGTTCCTTGGTGCTTCTTTGACAGCACCATGTCAAGGTCCCCATTTTCTTGAAGAAGACGGAACGCAGTGGAGTTGGTATTCAAACTGCTATCCCTTAATGATAGTAGCAGTGTCGAAGAGTCTCTAAAGGGGGGGGGTGGTCTGTGGCACTATTATTGTTGAATAAAGGCCATTACAAGATTCTCCCAAGGGATCTCTGCTGGGGAATGTAGGTTTTAATGACCTGGGTTTCAGTAGTGGGAAGCTAAGCACCTCTCCAGCCATGTGCCCAGTAAGTCAACCACCCTTCCAGTAAGTCAACCACCCTCTTGTAAGGATCACTCTTGGAGACTGTAAGCATAAATCAAGGTAGCAACCTTGGTTGCTTTATGTGGAGAGAAAGCTCTGGTGCTCTGATTTGGTAAATGCAATGAATATCATTTTATTAGTTCATGATGAAAAGGGGTTTATGAGCTGAGGATGTGCTCAGTCCTGGAGCCTGTCCTTAGCACTGGACTAACTAACCAACTAATTAACTAAGGTTACTTTGTAGGACTAGATCTCATCAAGAGTGGGGCGAATAATAGCATTACTCCAGGTGGTGAAAAGATTGGGCATGACCCTTGCCCACAGGTGCCAGCCAGAGCCTCTAGCTTACCTTGGGCTGAGAATGGTTAACTCTCAGAGGAAACATGGGATGATCTGAAGACTCCATGTGACAGGTATCCCTGGGGGATTTTCAACATTTTTTCAGAGGCTCCCTTCTGCCTAGCCATGTACTTCCAGGCACTGAAGTGCCTGTCTCTGGGTCAAGTCTCCCAGGCTGGATGACACGAACTACTAGAAATCCCTCTGCAGAAAAGTCAGGGTCAGCCTCCTGGACCTTGCACCTTTGGTCTTGCTCTAGTCACATGCTAAGCCCAGGCCAATAAATAACACTCTAGGTATTTGCACGCAAGCATTGGGAGTTCGGCCAGAGAAGTCTCACGTTTGTTGTGAGCCCATGGCTCTGGCACCCATCACTGCCCCCCCCCCAACCATGCTGGCAGGGTCTAAAAATTAAAGTTAATTAAACCATGGAGGGAATTTCATAATCACAACCATACTTAAATACCTAACCTGTAATACCAACACCAATTCCCAACCTGAATATTATTTCACATTCTTCAACACGTTCTCCTGTTGTTTAATTCATGTATCTCCCGACACTCAGAGAGGCAGCCCATGAGGGACCATTATCCTCATGGTGCAGATGAGGAAACAGGCTGGAAAAGACAAATTGTCTAAAGTCACCTGCGAGTGGCAGGCTGGGCTCGTTAACTCGGGAACTCCTGAGTTCGCAGTTCACTTTCTTTCTCAATATCAGAACCAACACCATGCTTTTCCTTTAAAAGGAAAAATGTTTCTGGGCCAGGGACCGTAGCTCAGTTGCTAGAGTGTTTGCCTAGCATACACGAATCCCCGGGTTCGATTCCCAGCACTGCAAAGTACTTCAATCCCGTAACCCCAGCACTCAGCAAAGGCAGGGGGATCAGAAGTTCAAGGTTATCCTCATCGTAGTAAATTGGATGCCAGTTTGTGCTACACAAGGCACCATCTTACGCAAACCAATCCATTTGTAAGACTGTATGCTGTGGGAACATTTATAAAACAATGCACAGTTTTGTGTATAGGGCAATTATCACACCATTGCTAGTGCCTAAATGCCTTGTCAATGGTTGCTTATATCTGACAGTCCATCAAAGGAGAACTGGTTAAAATGATGGCTTAACCATTAATAGGATTCTGCAGAGCTTTGAAAACAGGGTAGGTGTTTCCCTGACTGGAGAAATGTGCGTGCTGTCTGGCTTTTCCAGGCAGTGGTGGAAGGATCCACTCCCTGGCTCCTGTGGTGGCTGGCAGCATCCAGGTCCTGGCAGGCTGTCAGACAAAGGGTTTTAATTTTTGGCTGGCTGTCCTCTCAAGCTGCATTCAGTCTCTTGCCACCTGGGCCTCTCCCTAGGCCAGCTTGCAACATAGTGGCTGGCTTTGTCAACGCTGCAAAAAAGAAAATCAATTATCAAAATAGAAATTGCAATTCTATATAAAATAATCACTAGAGTCTATGAGTTAGAAATCACAGTTTTCACTACTCAAGGATGGGGATGAATATTAGGGATCATGGAGGCCATCTTGAATTTGTCCCTGTAGGGCTCAGTCAGTTTTCTCCATAAAAGACTAGAATGTACACAATGGAGTCTTACAGATCTGGTGGTGTTAGTTGAAATTATTCAGTTCTGCTTTTGTAATGCAAAAGTAATTGTGAACAGCTTGTTAAAAAAAAAAAAAAGAGCAAGTAAGGGCCTGTGTGCACCATGACCATGGTGTCCTCCTGGAGGACAGAGAACAGCTTTGGGGCTTGGTTCTCTTCTACCAGGTGGGCCTGGGGATCAAACTCAGGTTGTTGAGCTTGGTTGTATGTGTCTTTATCCACTGAGCCATCTCACTGGCCCTTGAGTGTTTTGTTTTCCTTTTTAAACTAACCATTTAATGTTGTGGAATATTATTTTAAGATGTGTTACATTTGTTCATGCTGTGGAACATTTGTTTTAGTGATGCAAAGATGTGTTGCATTCTTTTATGTTGCATTGTTTAACTCTGTGAAGCTGTGTTACTTCTCCTGTCTAAAACACCTCATGATCTAATAAAGAGCTGAATGGCCAATAGTAAGGCAGGAGAAAGGATAGGCGGGGCTGCCAGGGAGAGAGAATAAATGGAAGAGGGAGAAGGAGCAAGGTAGAACGAGGCGTAGGACATCAGGGGCTAGCCACCCAGCTACACAGCAAGCCACAGAGTTAGAAGGAGAGAAAAGTATATAGGACAATGATAAAAGCCCAGAGGCAAAAGGTAGATGGGATAATTTAAGAAAAGCTGGCTAGAATTAAGCCAAGCTAAGGCAAGGCATTTATTAGTAATAATAAACCTCCGTGTGTGATTTATTTGGGAGTTGGGTGGTAGGCCCTCTAAGAGCTAAGGACTCCCCAAAAGCCAAAAGAGTAAAACAAATAACAGCAATTTAAAACCACAGAAACCATTTGTAGCTGGCAGTCGTATAGAAACAGTGAGCCATATTTACTTAACAGCCAGAGTTTGCCAACCCCCACTCAGTTGGACTTTCTGCATAGTGAGCACTCTTAGTAGTAGTTACTGTGAAATCAGGGGACTTGTGGAGCTCTGCTCTCAGCGATTGTCTTCTACTGTGATTGCTCAGTTGGCCAACACCATGTTTACATTAAAGGAGATAGGTTTCCTTTGTGCTTGAGGAGCCTCGTGTCTCTCCTCATTTCAACATGGTATGTGGAACATGGAGAAAGATATGTCCTTAACTAACTCATCCTCAGATAGAAAGTGCCTTCTGGGAGTCTGGGCAAATGGTTCAGTCAGTAAAGTGCTTACCATGCAAGCACAGGGACCTGAGTTCAATCCCAGAACTCACCTTGAAAAAGAAAAAGGCAGGAAGAGTGTGACATGCCTATAATTGTGGCACTGGGAGCAGAGACGGGAAGGTCAGCCAGGCTAGCTGAATCAATGAGTCCCAGGTCACGAGAGATCCTGTCTCAAAAACAAGGTGAGGCCAGAGAGATGGTTTACTGACTAAAGGCACTTGCCTGCAAGCCTATAACCGGAGTTCTATCCCAGGGACCCACATGGAAGATGGAGAGAATCAGTTCCCACAAGTTACCAACATGCCTGGCCACAAATATTGTTTAAAGTGCCCATAAATGATTATTTCTATTTTATAAAAATCTTTCTTTTCTTTTGTTTTAGATATGTGTGTGTATGCCTGTGGGTGTGGTGTTGTGTGTGTGGTATATACACAGGTGTGTGTGTGTGTGTGTGCACATGAAGAGGTCAAAGGAAGACACCCAATGTTTCTCTGCTTTATTCCGTTGAGACCGGGTCTCTCGCCAAACCTGCAGGCTGCCATTTTTTGGCTAGGCTGGTGGCCAGTGAGCCCCATGAATCATCACGTCTCCCTGTTTCTCAGAAATGGGTTATAGATACATGTGACCACACCCTGCTTTTTCCCTGGGTGTTGGAGATCCCAACTCAGGTCTGCAGGTGTTCACAGTGATGCAGAGGCATTGTGTTTGGTGGGACATAGACTCTGGGCACTCACAGTCATCAAAAGCTGACCCCACACAGTGACCTTATCCATTGCCTCATGCTAAGGGGAATTAATGACACCAACTCTTCTGGGAGTTTTCAAAGCAGAACAGGCTCCATTAAAAATTCTAGAAGAGTGTGAAATTGTGGGAAAGAGTAACATGTAGGAAAGGTGACACTCCCATGAATGGAGAGGCTCCAAGAGAGGGGAAAAGCTGTTGAATTTCCCTTGTCTAGAGTTTTATAGGGCCAAGGTAGAAACTGGACGCAGTCTGAGGTTATCTCTGTTGAGATGGCTAATTCTCGCTTATCATAGTCTAAGCTATCGGAGGGCCCACATACTCTGTCCTATCCCCTCCACCCAACCAGACGTGACTGTGTGCTTTTCACACAAGGTTCGCTGAGTTAGGGGGTGGTAGAAGGCCCTCTGTGCTCATCTCTGATTCTGGTTTGTTAGTGGTTGATCTTGACTAGCTGTTGGTGATTAGTTACTAACGATTGTTGGTGATTAGTTACTAACTAGTGTTGTTACCTTCACCCTTGCAAGTGTCCCATGTGCTATTAATTACATTAAGCTCTTTGTACGGCTACCGAATATCCATGGGATGATGGTCTGCGGTCTCTTTCCCAAACTGAAGACAGGCTTGTTAGAAAGTGTCCTTAGTCCATTATAGTTAGCTACATCAGAAACAGTTCATTAAAAGCAGGGATATAAACAATCAGTGGTGCCTAGCATGCCCTTCCCTAAGGGGGAAAGTTCTCATGGAAGCTGTCCAGTCAGCCTGCTCTCACTGGCCTTGCTTCCTAGATCCTGTTTGTCTCTTCTCAGGTCTGCTTGGCTGCCTCACACCCAGCTGGCTACCAGAGTCTTCGTTTGTCATCCTTAGTGCTCCTGGCTTCATGTTCTGATCTTACATTCTCCTTTTACCTTGCCACCTATTCCCATTGTAGTGCACACAGGAAACGTAGCTTTACCATGGGGGTCTTTCCCCTTACTGCCCACTCAGAGCTAACTTAACTCCTGCCTTAACTCAAGCTCCTTTTTTTCTTTTCTATTCTTTTGAGAAAGGTCTCATGTAGTCCAGGCAGGTCTCAAATTCACTACACATCAGAGGATGACTTTGAATGTCTGATCCTCCTGCCTCTACCTCTCAAAGGCCGAGATTACAGGCGTGTCCCACGCCGGGTTGATGCACTATTAGAGACTGAATCAGATCTTTGTGCATAGAGGAAACACTCTACCAGCCCTGAATGTTTTTTATTCTAGAAAGAATAGTTGCAGCCCAAGTGTCCCGCAATGAGTGAACGACTAGATCAACTGTGCTGCCTCCACTAGGTCAGTCCTACTGAACGGTGAAAAGGTGCAACACGCAGGGGCATGCCATCTCAAGGAAATGAAGCCCAGTGGGAAAAACACCCAAACGCTTATACGTTAGTCTATTTGTGTACCAGTCTTGTTGCCAAGGGCCATGGATGGTGCTCTGCCCTAGACCTTGGCTGCCACACAGCCACACGTGTGGTTAAACTGCGTGGTTCTATGTCCACAAATGAGTGTTTGTGACACATGAAAGCCTAGTGCACCCTGTAGATGGTGTCTAAGTCCCTGTCTGGCTTTGATAGCATACTGCAGGGAAGCAAGAGTTAATCGTGGGGGGCTGAGTGAAGGGAACCCGAAACTTCACTGTACATCTGCCCAATTTGCTGAAAGTTATACACATGTTTCCTAAATAAACAGTCTAGATATTCTGCACATCCCCAACACAAATGTTTTGTTTTTGTTATTTATGTGTGTGCACATGCATGTTTATGTATGATGTGTGATATATGCACATGTGTGTGTGTGTACACATGCCTTTGAGTAACTGGAGTCCAGAGGAGAACGCCAGGTATCCTGTTCTATCAGTTTCTATTTTAGTCTAGTTTTTGGTGAAATTTTTTTTTTTTGGTCTTCTCTGGTTTTGCATTGCTGGGAACCAAACCTAGAGCCTTGTTCATGCTAGGCAAGCACTTTACGAACTGAGAAATAGCCCCTCTTTGTATTCTTTTGGGACAAGATCTCTAACTGAACCTGGAGCTGGGCTGGCAGCCAGTAAGGGATCCTCTCCACTAAGGGATCCTCTCCAGTAAGGGATCCTCCTGTTCTGTCCTCACCCCCCCCCCCCCCCCCCCCCCGTGGCTAGGGTTACAGACCTGTGTGTGGCCATACCAAGGTTTTTTACATTTGCACTAGGATCTGAGCTCATCTCCACGTTTGCACAAGCAAACACTTTCACCCACTAAGTGCCTCCCCATTCTCTTTATTTTGTTTTTTGTTTCATTATTTTTCTGTAACAGGAGCTCAAATAGACTAAGATAATGGTTTTTAATTTTGGGCCCCCTTCTTTTCTTTTTCTTTTTTAGTCTAAAGTCTGGGGCCTACAATAAAATGTTAAGTCAAAAGCCTGAGGTTAGACATCACTGCCTTATACCAACAACCAAAGTGCCAGAGTTTTGGACGTGAATTTTTTTTCCAAAATTATTTCTAATATTTCAAGTATTTTTTTAAAGATTTATTTAGTTATTATGCATACAACATTCTGTCTCCATGTATGCTCGCACGCCAGAAGAGAGCGCCAGATCTCATTACAGATGGTTGTGAGCCACCATGTGGTTGCTGGGAATTGAACTCAGGACCTCTGGGAGAGAAGCCAGTGCTCTTAACCTCTGAGCCATCTCTCCAGCCCCTATTTCAAGTATTTTTATAGGCAGTATTGTTATTACCACTGTGGGGTAAAGCATATATGTTCATTTTAAAGTTTGTTTCAAAAACAGTTGGGTTAGGTATGAGAGCACATTCTTATAAATCCCAGCTCTAGGAGGCTGGTGCAGAAGGGTTTTAAGATTGAGACCAAGGGGATGTGGTTCAGAGTTAAGAGTCCTTGCTGTTCTGGCAGAGGACCTGGGTTCAGTTCCCAGCACCCACATCAGACTGCTCACAAACACGTGCAACTCCAGGGCATTCAACACCTTCTACCTGCCGCCAAGGACATCTGCACTTGGTGCCTATGGTGCAATACACACATATATAAAACATATAAAACAAACAAATAATTTTAAAAACTGAAAGAAACCAGCCCAGGCTACATAGCAAAATTCAGCCTCAAAAAAAACAGAACAATAAAAGCAAACAAATAAGCAAAAATCCTTCAAGTAATACGGCTTGCTTCCAATATCAATGAGCCATTCCTTAGTCTTATTTTGGAACCGATCTTTCTTCCTGACTAGTTGTTGGCATGGACAGGGCTTTATAGATTACGCAGGTCGCCACAGGCATCGTTTTACGGGAGACTGTTAGTACCGAGGCGGGGCTCCGCTTGACACGTGTTGAGCTTGGTAGAGCATGAATGGTTTCCTGCTTCCAAATTCCTCACCTTCTTCTTTGGCATCCGTGCCGCATGCTTGGGGTAGTTCTTCAGAAATCCTAAATTAAGTTAAATGTACTTCCACGTTCAGATCCGAGTCCCTCACACATTCTCCCGGTGCTGCAGGACTCAGCCAACCCTGAGACTAATTAGCACCGCTTTGAAAAAACTCAAGGTGGGCTAAAAGAGAAAAGAGGCTCTGTTGGTTGTTGCTCCTTTGCGGATGTTTTTCCTGCGAAACCACATCAAAGCAGGGAAGCCCACCATGGACTTGGCTGGAAACCAGGAGCTCCCTGGCCAATCTGAGCAGCAGCAAGCCCCATCAGGCAGGAAACTGTGTTATCTTCTGGGCCCAGATTTCCCGTGAAACAGCGGTGGAGGTAAGCATCCTCCCAGCCACACAGCTCTTCCTGAGTCCCCCTCCCCCACTCCCACCCCCACCCCGGGCTGCTCAGTGGGGCCCACTCCAGGACTCACTTTTGGAAGAGGCCTGGCTCCCGAGAAAGAGGAGGCCCAGACTATAGTCCTCAGTAGGAGCAGGACATGGTCAAGGTGACTTCAGGAGATTAACCCACCATATATGGTCCAGGAAATATTAAACTATGTTGCCATCTTTGCCAGCTTGCCAAAAGGTGTCTGTCCTGGTTTACCAAAACCAGCTTGAGAAGGAAAGAGTTTACTTCATCTTAAGATTCATCCTGAAGATAAGTCGGGGCAAGACCTGAAGGGGCCTTGGAGGAACACTGCTTACTGGCTTCTCCACTTGCTTTCTTACACCACCCAGGACCACCCTGAAGAGGAGTGGTATCTCCCTCAGTAGGCAGCCCCTCCCCCAATCAATCATTATGGGATTGTTTATCATTCCAATCTGATGGAATCAATTTCTCAGTAGAGGTTCTCTCTTTTCCCAGATGACCCTGGCTTGTGTCGAGCTGACCAAAAGAAAGAAAGAAAAAGCTGTAACCACCACAATGCCGTCAAACATGCTTTATTTATAGAGACACTAGCAGGATCACCCCACCCACTAGGGCTCAGCAGGGCACCAGAGGAGATAAAGCCTTGAAGTCACCGTGACCCTTTCTCTCCTCAGGTCTCAGCTTCTTAGGGGATTCTAGCACTGGGTACTCACAGAGGAATATCTGAGTTCTCTTGGTCCAGGATTCTAAATTAGGTTTAAAGGAAGCATAAGAGACAGGAAGAGAGTGGGGAGGGTGGGGTTGCAGTGCAATGGGGAGCCCTTCCAACAAGAGGGACCAGGAACACCCAGCTACACCTGTTGACGCTAGATGGGATTGTGATCATGGCTGTCACACCCAGGTCCCTTGGAGATAAGGCTCATGGCCTGTTTTCTTTACGGCCTGATGTGCAGTAGGCAACGACTCACTTAGTGTGAGTGAACAGATGAATAGTTGGGTGATGGATGATGGCTTGTTCTGATGTTAGTGGAGCCTTCTCAGTGATTTCTGAGCTATGGAGATGGCACAATTTTATATTTTGTAGAAACACTACCTTGGCTGCCTCAAGTAAGCCTCTGTAGCAAGACACATCTGGGTTTCTTCTGGGTCTTTTAACTCTCAAGGGTAAGGTGAGACCCAATCCTTCCCCAGATCCCATCAGACCCCAATCCTGTAAATACAGAACCCACTCATTACGGAGTAGGGGTCTTGTTTCTCACACCACCACCCCCAGTTTTATGTGGCGCTGAGGATCAAACCTCAGCCTTTGTGCTGGGCAATCACTGCACCAGTTGAGCTACGTACCCAGCCCCCTTTCTGGATGTAAACTTTAAAACTTACTTTTATGTATTCATACTGCACGCATGCATACGCACGCTAGAGCTGGTGTGTGGAAGTCATAGGACAATCTCAGGAGTCCGTTCTCATCTTTCACTGGTTAGATCCCAATACCATGGGACAAACTGGACAAAGACTGAGGAAATTTCTGTAGAGATTGGTTAGTTCTCTGGGCTAGCATGGACCAAGTCATGGAGTCCCTACCACAACTCCATGCAGACACCCCTGATCCCACCATGGAGAGGGTCATTCACTGTTTAAAGGGACTCCAGCCAAGCGTGGCCGGGCAGGCCTTGCCCTTCTCCCCCAGTCCTTCTACCTTTTTATAAACCGTTAGATGACATTTCTAAAGCCAGCCCTCG
This sequence comes from Neodon shergylaensis, assembly GCA_025134845.1. Classification (NCBI taxonomy): domain Eukaryota; kingdom Metazoa; phylum Chordata; class Mammalia; order Rodentia; family Cricetidae; genus Neodon; species Neodon shergylaensis. Next base: position 1,640,020 of record JABTXL010003921.1, on the reverse strand, counting down.
AGGTCTATTCCCTTATTTGGCCACTTTTTCTTCTAATGCTGACTACCAAGGTCCAGCTATCAAAGTACTGAAATAAAAAAAAAAGTGCTTAAGTCCAGCAATCAAAAGCCCCTTTGGCTCACCTAATTAACAAGCCCAACTAAAGTTAAACACCTCATCCTAACACAGGGTGTCCCTTTACCTTTATAAATCTTCATTTCTCTATGGGCCATGTCTGTCTGCTCTCTATCCAGAGGCAGTCCTCTGTCCCACTCCTGGACAAATACTCCTGCCCCCTCTCCTTCATCCTCGGTCTCCTGTATTTGCCTCTTATTCCCTGCCCTCTGTCCCTCTGGGGCAAAGAAGTCTTCTTTGTGCTGAGACTTGTCCTGGACCGAGACAGGCCTTTCACTGTTCATGTGCTGAGCGCCCAGCTAGGGGTGGTGAAAGCCCCTCTCGGTCCATCTCTCACTCTGGCGCTGTTACAGGCTGGTGTCTGCAGCTGTCAATCAAAGTCCACAGAATTACACCAAGCTTTCTTCTTTCTCGCACTTCCGCTTCGGCTTGTAGCTTTACTAGGTGGCAGCATCTTAACTCTATCACAGCCACCAAGATGTAGCTGCTGTCTTTCTTGGTTACCTTGTATTTAGCTCCTCATCCGTCTGGGGGGTTGTCTGAGACAGTCTCCTAGGCAGAAGCTTCCTGTTTGAAGTCATCTTTACTTACAGTTTAATCTGTTACAATTAGCTGCATTCCAAGTAAGACTGTAAGAAAGGACAGTAATACCTTTCACATGTCCTTCAGGAGCTGTGTGTGTGTGTGTGTGTGTGTGTGTGTGTGTGTGTGTGTGCAGTGGGAGGAGGCAGGGTTAGTGATCCAGCCACCACTGTAGAGCCCTGTCCCTCCTGTTCTCTGTCTAGCCTGCATATACAACACAAGCCCTCTTATTCATCTTCCTTAGTGTTCCAGACCTTGTTGTATTAACCGGAACCTCCTTCAAACCCCAGCCTGTTTTAACTGTGTGAGCTACTTGTGGCTTTTATGATGGGCTTTTCCCCTTACTACTTAGAGTGAGCCCCCCCTCACCGCATCCATAGGTCACAGTAGCCATAGCTGTGCCCAATCCTAAGACAGGCCTCCTTAAAGGAGAAGCAGAGTAGAGGTGCAGCCTTTGACTGACAAATGCAAGACTTGATTCAGAGTCCTGGCTCTCGATGATGCTAGAGGGTAGTGGAGAGGCTACCCCCACCTTCGCTTTACCAGCTCTCCCTGATGATCTCATCAGCTCTTTGTGGCAGTTTTATCTAAGATGAGAGGTTAAAATTCATAACTCAGAAACTGGAAACAGGAACCCCAGAATCTGACATGTCAAGTTAGTTTTGGTTTTAAGATCCACTAAGTTGTGCGACTTTGGCACTTGGCACACAGTGAAGTCGGTTCAGGGAGGCTGCTAGTGTTGTCACTAGCTCGGAGACTGCTTGAGAAACAGGGACAGAAAAGCAAAGCAGTGGGGACAGGTTCACTCCGGAACTGCCTCTGCCTGCTGAGCTGGCCAAATGCAGGGAAGGAATTAAACTTAATTTACAGGGCCCCTGGGGGCAGAAGAAGCAATGGAAACTTGAAGGTGACATGTTTGGCCTCATCTGAGACTTTCTAATAATAATCTGAAGGCATGCCAGGGTTGCTCAGCAAAGAATAAATCACCCATAAAGGAAGTGTTTAAGTCAAGGCTGGAGAAATGTGTGGCTAGCTGTTAGAGGTGGGGTCAGACAGATTTAAATGCAAACAACAAAATCTCCACTTCACATGCAATACTCTGTCAACTCCCAGTCAGTGTTGAGATGCCTCAAAGGCATGCTATGTGCAAGCTCAGAACACCAGCAAAAAGGGGAAAGTGAGAGAGTACAAGGTAATTAATAATTGCCTGGAGGGGGAAGGGAGTACATCATGAACAAATACCCGCAACAGTTTTCAGTGCTAAATCTGAAAAGTCATTTAAGAGAACATAAGTGGTCAAGGACTCAAGCACAAAGTCAAGAATCACAGTCGGCAGACACAAATGGATGACGAGTTTTATCACGCGCTGATATGAGGGCACAGTGCTCTCCCCAAGCAAAGAAAGGGTGAGGACTATATTAGGGAGGCCTATACATATTTATACATGGGAGGCACTTTAAGGTGGGTATGCTCTTGCACATGCTCAATTTAAGAAACATCCTTTTAGGCCGGGCAGTGGTGGCGCACGCCTTTAATCCCAGCACTCCGGAGGCAGAGGCAGGCGGATCTCTGTGAGTTCGAGGCCAGCCTGGTCTACAAGAGCTAGTTCCAGGACAGGAACCAAAAAAAAACTACGGAGAAACCCTGTCTCGAAAATTCAAAAAAAATAAAAAAATTAAAAATAAAGAAACATCCTTTTGAACAAGTTTACTTAGGATCATGTTGTGGTTTGAACTAGAATGGCTCTAGTAGGCTCATATGTTTGAATGTTTGATTCGCAGTTGGTGGACTGATTAGAAAGAATTAGGAGGATGTGGCTTGTGATGGCTAAAGTGTAGTGGCATTTCATTTGTATTTTAATAAATACAACTTTCCTGAGGATCAGAAAAGTAAAACAGCCACACTGGCCAGCCTTACAGACTAGGCAGCAATAATACACACCTTTAATCTCAAGCAGCCACACTAGCTTGCCAGAGAAACCAGGCTGTAGTGGTGCATGCCCTTAATCCCAGAACTAGAGAGGATTATAAAACGGGAAGAGACAGCTCTCAGGCTCAGTCTCATTCTAAGGTTTCCTGGAGTGAGGAGCACCATTTTCAGACTGAGGTCAAGATAAGAGCCAGTGGCTGGCTGCTTTGCTTTACGGGTCTTCAGATTGAATCCCAGTATCTGTCTCTGAGTTTTTATTAATCATGCTTCACTAAAGAAACACCATTTTATGCTAGACATTCATCTTGGTACCCAGTAGCTGTTTGTCTTTGATCCCAGTCCATGGAAGATGAGTTCCCAGGAACCTGACTCGGTGACCCCCACCCAGAAATGTACACCAGTGACTATCTACTTGTTATGATATGACTAACAGTTTTTTTTTTTTTGGCTTCTGTAACTTGCTTACACAGATACCCAAAGATTATTTTGAGTTGACTTAACCACTTAGCATGGCAGAAAAGGCCAGTTTTTTCTTGCTTGCATAGAAGATCTTCTTGTGCTTTTCGCCTTGAAAAGACCTTTTCCATACCCCTTTTCCCAAAATGCCTGCGATTTGGCTTTTAGACTGTCATGCTGCTAGCAGCTAATCAATAAACCTTTAAAACTCTCTCATATTCATTCTGTAGAGAGAGGGAGGAGATAGGCGTCCAGTGGGAATGGGGACTGGCTGGCCATGCCCGGCTTCCACCACCAGTTCTCAACAATCCCCAGCCACTGTGAGCTTGGTCAGAGAAAGCAAAGTCAGTCTCTTGAAAACAACAAAACAAAAGCTGCAGCTGACTCTCCCTTCGCCCTAGGCCCCCTCCCCAGCACTCTCAGCCTGCGTGTGCTCCCCACAGCGGAAACAGTCCTCCAGCTTATTTATGAACTTATGAAAAAAGTGTCTTTTAGGAAGAGTTGACATAGATTGCCCAGACTCCCCACACTTCCATGGCTAACAGCATGCAAAGGAGCCCGTGTAGAAAGCAGACCACAGGCAAGCCTCAGGATGTAGGCTTTGGAGGCCCTTCATTTGGCTTGACTCAAGAAAGATTTTTATTTATTTATTTATTTTGAGAAAGCAAGAGTGAGACCCAGGAGTCCTTCCCTCCCCTCCTTGACTTCGAGGCCCCAGGAAGCCGAAGAGCCCTACCTGAAGAGCTCCAGAGCTGATTCCACGAGGGTCAGGTATTTTCCACCTTTACGCATTGGTACAAATCACGTCCAAGTTTTGATGCTATTTCAGTTTAATTTGCTTAGCAATTTTAGTGTTTTGATTTTTCTTCCATATCTGTTGTATGCTTTACTCTCACGATGCTCTGGGAGTTGGAAGGGGCTTGGTGTGGGAGTGCTTCTGTCTATGTGTTGCTGTTATTGTTTAATGAATAATTCTGTTTTAGGCAATAGCTTAGCAGAATAGGGCAAAGAGGGAGTTCTAAACAGATAGAGGAGGAGAGAGTAGGCAGAGTCAGAGAGAAGCCATGTAGCCACTACCCACTGCCAGGACAGATGCCTCCACTGGAGTCTGCTGAAACTTGCCAGTAGGCTACAACCTTGTGGTGATGCACAGATTAATGGAGATGAGTTAGTTTAGGATATAAGAGCTAACTAGAAATACACTTAAGCTACTGGTCAAACAGTATTGCAAATAATATAGATTCTAAGTGATTATTTGAGGCCTGGGTAGCCAGGAACAAACAAGCAGCCTCCCCCAACAAATCGGCATGCCAACATGTGCCAGCTAAATCCACATAAAACCTGAGAAAGCTTGGAAAGGAATTCTAGACACAAAAGAACAGAGTTAAGGGCAGCTTAATGGCTCCTTTAAGAGAGGTTTACCTGATTCAGTGGTAGCAGGAAAAAAAATCCAAAAAAACCCCAAACCACCACCACTACCATCCCCACCAGCAACAACAACAACAAACACATGGTTTCAAAACCTGGGTTGTGCTGCCAGCATGAACAACTCTGACTATTTCAGGAGGTCTGGCTACAGAGCATTTAAATGGGGTTTGTGAGTCGTGTGTTACAAACTGCTTAATGGTATGACACAGAACTGCTGTATACCTAGAACTGGGGTGGTGTGCATGGCTCACAGAGGCAGTGAACAGACCTTTGCCATGTTGAACTGGGCAGAGCCAAAAGGCAAAGCAACCTTGGCCCTAGCCATGCCTGCATTTCTGGTCAGAAAATAATCACAGATACACAATAAAGACAGATTCAGATAAAAAGACCTCTAAATGGGTCACAGTGTTGGATAAATGTATGTAGGTTTGGAGAGAGAAGAAAAAGAGTATAGAGAGTTATAAAAAGAAGTAAATCATTTAAAAAATAAAACAAAGTCTTTAAAGAGACAAAGTAAAGACGGTCATAGATTAAAGGTGTAAAGAAAAGTGAGCCACATAAAGATGGAAAATATACAGAGAGTCTGGGTTATGTATTGTTGTAATAGGAGTGGCCGGGGCTTCGTCCCCAGCACCCCAGCCACCTGCTGCTTATGCCCCGAAATAACAACACACAACTGTATTCATTTAAATACTGCTTGGCCCATTAGCTTTAGTCCTTACTGGCTAATTCTGATATCCCGATCAACCCATCTCTAATAAAGTGTAGCACCGGTCTTACCGGGAAAGATTCAGCATGTCTGACCTGGTGGCTGGCTGCATGTCTGCCCTGGAGAGAGCTGCATGGCGTCTCTGCTCCAGAGCGCAGAGCTGTCGAGACTGAGCTCACTTCCTCTTCCTCCCGACATTCATTCTGTTTACTCCTCCTACCTATGTTTTAACCTATGAGGGCCAAGCAGTTCCTTTATTACTTAACCAATGAAATCAACAGATTGATATATGACACTCCCACATCACTTCCCCTTTTTCTGTTTAAACAAAAAAGGAAGGCTTTAACTTTAACATAGCAAAATTACATATAACAAAACAGTTATCAAGTAAAAATTACAATAATCTTTATCATAACTAAGGAAAAGTATAACTATAACTAACTATTCTTAACTCCATCAAAGACTGCAGAAAGATACAATATTACCTAAGCAAACAAGAAATAAGCAACTTTCAAACTCTAGAAATGACAGAGACATCTCGCTGCCTGTACAGTCACCCAAAGTTCTTCTGTACCGTTGGGGCATCCATCTTTGGCCTACAGGCCCATAGTTTCCAGCAGACATTTCCACAAAGCAGGAAATTTCAAAGGCAGTCACTATCTGCTTGTCCTGAAGAATGTCTTGCAGACTCCTTCATGAATCAAGAACCCCGAAAGATCATCTCACCTTTAGGCAAGTTCAGTAGTCCTCTCTCTGCGGGTTCTCTGTGTCCAGTTTATGCAATAGTCCAGGCAAGAGCAGTTTTCTTGCCCAAATGGCTATCAAACTCCATAAGGGTCCTCTTCGATGCCCATCCTCCTCTTGAAGTAGATTGGTGCTGCCAGGAGCAGAGTGTCTCATTGTCATGAAAATCCCTAAGTTATTAAAACATTTAAAATGCCATATTCTATAATCTTTGAAAGATATGAAGAATGCCTATCTAAAATATATCTATGTACATCTAGGAAATCTTAACTAACATGACTACAAACTTGACTATTATGATTATCTATTAACAACCTATATACATTACATTTTTAAGTGAACTACACAATCACAATACCTTAATCAAGATCAGAAATACATATACATATAACAAAATTGACCTTAAATCTCTATCAATAAAGCAAAATCTATACTAATACAAATTATTCATACCTATATCATATCCCCCTTTAAATGTAAAAAGAACATTTATAAACAATATTTGGGAATATGGGTGCAGTTATTTCTCTCCAAACTGCTTCCTGCTGAATGGGGGCGTCGTTAATTAGGTCTTTCATGGTATAACCTGTGTGCTAGTTTCATCTCAGTTGGCAGTTGAGCGAACCAATTTTCTGAAGATGTTTACAGCAACCCTTCAGGAGGGCGTGGTCCATCATACCATGTCGGAATAGAAGAAATGAACAGGGTCTCATCCTCTGTGAAAACAAAATAAGAAACTCCTTTCCAAAGTATCATGTCCTTAGATCCAAATTTCAAAGTCAAGGCATTTTCACAATATCTATGTTGGGTTAGTTCAGCGGCATTTATAAACAAATATCTTTTAGCATCTGTTGCTCCTTCCTCAGCATTCAAACAATTCAAAGAGAGCATAATAGCATACAGTATCAAAGTTCTCTGTGTATTTTCCATCTTTGTGCGCTTTATTTTAACCTCTATTTCGTTTATTTTTACTTTTAACTTTTTGAGCGTATATCTTTGACCTGGAATAACTCTGTAGACCAGGCTGTTCTTGAACTCTCAGAGATCCGCCTGTCTCTGCCTCCCAGGCATTGGGATTAAAGGTGTATGCTACTACACCTTGAACTCACAGAGATCTGTCTGTCTCTGCCTTCTAGGCACTGGGATTAAAGGCGTGTGCTACCATACCTTGAAGTCACAGAGGTCGGTCTCCCTCTGCCTTCCAAGTGTTGGGATTAAAGGTGTGTACTATCACACCCAACTACCCTCTTTTTTCCTTATTTTTGTTTTTTACTTTAAAAACTTTAACTTTTAGTCTGCATATATTTTTAACACACTGTAAAACATTTAGAAATTTTCTTTATCTTTGAATCTCTCTTTACTGTATATCTCTCTTTTTCTGACCACATGAGTCTTTACCAAGCAATATCAGTAGGACTAAAGTCGTGGCTTTGACGGCTGGATCCAGCCCATTCCTTAGCTTTCCAGCCTCATGGCTGAGGTACTGGCTGTAGCCATGTTTACTGCCACAACTCTATGGCATTTCAAGGTCCCTGTCAGCAAACGAGCTTCAGCAGCCTGTGCTTGTAAACCGCACTAACCGCCTGCGTAAAAGAGTCAGAGTTTGCCCTGGCAGGACAGCCCAGAAAGCCGGCATTTTTAAACAACACAACATTTTCCTGCTACAGCTGAAAACAGACAAGCATGCAGTCAGCTTTTCAATACCATTTAAGTGTTTCGTGGCAGGACCTCTTAATGAGCTGCAGGGTTTTGCAGCTAAAGCTGAGTCAGGAAGCCTCTGTTAGATGAGACCAAGAAAACATGCTTTACTCTTTCCCAAGCTTTCTTAGGCTTTCAGTGGATTCAGTTGTCCACACGTCTGGGGGCCATTTGTTGTAATAGGAGCGGCCGGGGCTTCGTCCCCATCACCCCAGCCGCCTGCTGCTTATGCCCCGAAATAACAACACACAAACTGTATTCATTTAAATACTGCTTGGCCCATTAGCTTTAGTCCTTACTGGCTAATTCTGATATCCCGATCAACCCATCTCTAATAAAGTGTAGCACCGGTCTTACCGGGAAAGATTCAGCATGTCTGACCTGGTGGCTGGCTGCATGTCTGCCCTGGAGAGAGCTGCATGGCGTCTCTGCTCCAGAGCGCAGAGCTGTCGAGACTGAGCTCACTTCCTCTTCCTCCCGACATTCATTCTGTTTACTCCTCCTACCTATGTTTTAACCTATGAGGGCCAAGCAGTTCCTTTATTACTTAACCAATGAAATCAACAGATTGATATATGACACTCCCACATCAATGTATATTATTGTGTTTTCTTTGAATTTTTTTTGACTGTGAAAGAGCTAAATATGGTGTGAAACAGTGGTCTGTATTCTGTCAATTATATTTTAAATAAATGCTGATTGGCCAGTAGCCAGGCAGGAAGTATAGGTGAGACAACCAGACAGGAAGTAGAGGTGGGTCAATGAGAACAGGAGAATTCTGGAAAGGAGGAAGCCCATTCCTCAGCAGTCCTGACCTGACCATGGAAGAAGCAAGATGTGATTGCCCTGCTGAATAAGGTACCGAGCCACATGGCTAACACAGATAAAAATAATGGGCTAATAATGGGCTATGTAAGTTATAAGAGTTAATAAGAAGCCTGAGCTAATGGGCCAATCAGTTTATAACTAATATAGACCTCTGTGTGATTTCTTTGGGATGTAACAACTGTGGAAACCAGGCAGGACAGAAAACTCAGTCAACATAAGTACACACATTTCATTGTATGGGCTGCTAAACTAAGCCAGCTTATATACTTTAAAGGTATTTTGACTTCAGAATTTGGGTTTAAAGATTTGTTGCTTTAGAAAAGAGATTCGTCTTTCGTTTCCACAGAAGATGAGAACCTGTGGATTTCTTTCAGACCACTGTGGTTTGATTGATCAAGACCCCCTGAAAGGTTGCCATGAACACCCCTAAAAATACTTTGCCCAACAAAAAGCAAGAAGCAGTTTTGAGAGAACTAGCCCAAATTCTCAAATATTGCTTATAAATGTTTGTTTACATTTAAAGGGGGATATGCTATAGATATGAATAATTTGCATTAATATGGATCTTGGTCTATTGATACAAATTTTAGGTCAGTTTTTTTTTTCGAGACAGGGTTTCTCTGTGGCTTTGGAGCCTGTCCTGGAACTAGCTCTTGTAGACCAGGCTGACCTCGAACTCCCAGAGATCTGCCTGTCTCTGCCTCCCGAGTGTTGGGATTAAAGGTGTGCACCACCACCGCCCAGCCCGGTCAGTTTTGTTATATGTCTATTTTTGCTCTTGATTATGGTATTGTGTTTTGCAACTCATTTAAAAATGTAATACATAATTAAGAAATATAGGTTAATAAAGAGTCATCTATTAATAGTTAAGCTTGTAGTCATTTTAGTTAGGTTTTCTAACTAGTTAGATATATAGAGATATATTCAGTTAGACAGGTATTCTTCATATCTTTCAAAGACCTTTAGAATATGGCATTTAAAATGTTTTAATAACTTAGAATTTTTCATGATATGAGACACATCTGCTCCTGGCAGCACAAATTACTCCAAGAGGAAGACGGGCATTGAAGAGGCTCCTTATGGAGTTTGCTAGCCATTTGGGCAAGAAACTGTTCTTGCCTGGACTGCTTGATGTTATATTCTATAAACTGGACATATAGGACCCACACAAAAATAGCTGCTGAACTTGCCTAAAGGTGAGGTGGTCCTTTGGGATTCCTGCTTCATGAAAGAGTCTGCCAGACATTCTACAGGACACAGAGAAAAGTGACTGACAAACTGTCAATATAAGTGAAACTGTCTTTGAAATATCTTGCTTCATGGAAAAGTCTGCTGAATATTATGGACCAGTAAGCTGAAGATGGATGCCTGTAACATTACAGAAGAACTTTGGGTGACTGTCCAGGCAGCAAGATGTCTCTGTCAATTCTAGAGTTTTGAAAGTTGCTTATAATGCACTTCCTGTTAACTTAGGTAATATTATATCCTTCTGTAGTCTCTGATGGATATAGATAGTTATAATTATAGTTTTCCTTAGTTATGATAAAAGATAAAGTAGATATAAATATTGTAACTGCAATTCTTGCCTGATACCTGTTTTGTTATATGTAATGTTAAAGTTAAAGCCTTCCTTTTTTAAACAGAAAAGGGGAAATGGTGTGGGAAGTCCTTCTGTCTATGTGTTGCTTTTAAATTAGTTAATGAACAAACCTATTTCGACCAGTGACTTGGCAGAATAGGGCAAGATGGGAGTTCCAAGCAGATAGAGGAGGAGAGAGTAGGCAGAGTTAGAGAGAAGCCATGTAGCCACTACCCACTGCCAGGACAGATGCCTCTACTGGAGCCTGCTGAAACTTTGCCAGGAGGCCACAACCTTGTGGTGATGCACAGATTAATGGAGATGGGTTAGTTTAGGATATAAGAGCTAGCTAGAAATACACTTAAGTTATTGGCCTAACACTATTGCAAATAATATAACTTCTGAGTGGTTATTTTAGGTCTGAGCTTCTGGGAATGAACAAGCAGCCTCCTACTACAGGGGCTGTTGAAAGAGTGAACCCTTTATTCCTAAGTGATAGACGAGGAAATATTATAAATACAATTTATACAAAATTCTATGAAGATCAAAGTTTATTTATTTTATAGTTTGGAGATTCAGATCCCAAATCAGGTGTCCCTTTGTTTGGGACTTCAGTGAGGGTAGGAGGTGGCCATGTCCATAACACATTAGGAAAAGAGATCAAAGGATCACACCATGAGCCAGAAAGCAAAGTGGAAGAGGGTAGAGGATCACACAAGCTTTCTTTTCTTTTCTTTTCCTTTTCTTTTCTTTTCTTTTCTTTTCTTTTCTTTTGAAAGCGGAGACGATAAAATATGACAAGTGCACAAAGCAATATGACAGGCCTAGTGAGATGGCTCCTCAGGTAATGGCACCCCCTGCCAGGCCTGAACACCTGAACTCCATCCTGGGGCCCACATGGCGGAAGAAGAAAACCAAATCCTACAAGTTATCTTCTGACCATGCATGTGCCCCCATAAGTAAATAAATGTATAAATAAGTAAATAAATAAATATAAATTTATATTAAAAAAATCCATGATCCCAGTGAGGGTAACATGCCACCAAGAAACCAGCAAAGCCACCCTATACAAACCATTAGTTTACATTTACTCTTTTCTTGGATCAGTTTTTCTGTAGCAAGATTAATTAGGTATTGGAGATATAGTGGGAAAATGTGTCACACAGGCTTCACCTGTGTGGCAGGACAACAAAATGTATTCAGATGTTATTTTTCCTACACACTAGCCAATCAATTTTCTTGCAGATACACTAGGTGTCTTATGATTCAGTTCAGTCCAATTCTGACAGAATCTATTAGAGGTCAAATCAGATCAAGTGCTCAGTCGCATGACTACTTCCACCTTGGGATGCTAATCACAAGACCTGGGTTGTTTTATTCATGTTTCTGACAGGAAGTGTTGGGGCTCCACACCTTTTTCCTCCTCACATTCAATTGATTTGCTAGAAGGTGACTCACATATTTCAGAGAAACACTTTCTTCAGTAGCTTGCTGTTTGGTTTTGTTTTATAAAAGATACATGCTGTTTTAGTCAGGGTTCTATTGCTATGAACAGACACCATGACCATGGCTTGGGGCTGGCTTACACTTTCAGAGGTTTAGTCCATTACCCTAATGGCAGGAAGCATGGAGGCAGGTAGACAGACATGGTGCTGGAGAGGTAGCTGAGAATTCTGTATCTGGATCCAAAGGCAGCAGGAAGAGAGAACCATTAAATTTGGTTTGCCTGGTTTGGGTTTTTGCAAACCAAAGCCTATCTCCAGTGACACACTTCCTCCAACAAGACCACACCTACTCCAAGAGGGCTGCACATTCTAATTCTTTCAAATAGTGCCACTTCTTATGGGACAATGGGGCCATTTTCATTCAACCACTACACACGTTAACAGCCAAATGCAAGAGGTATGTAATACAAGGTATCACGGGAGAGAAATTTCCATGCCCTTCCTGGCATGCCACCATCTAAGCACACCCACATCTTCAGCTAGCAAGAGTTCTCTAAGTCCTGATCTTTTGAGTTTTCATGTAAGTTTCATTACATAAGTACGTGCATCTTGAATGGCCCTTGAAGGCCCATGTGTTGAAGGTTTGCTCTGTAATACTTTGGCAGAAGCAATAAGCCTTCTGAATGTGGTTCTTAATATATAAAGGCAACTTTCTAAAGAAGCCTATGGGGACACACACTTGAAGGATTTATTGGGACTTTGGCTCCTACTCTTCTTCCACTATTGTTTCCTGTTCACCATGAGATAAGCAGCTTGCTCATGACATGCTCCCTCCATGATATACTGCCCCACCCAAGGCCCAAGAAAAATGGAGCCAAGCGCCTGCGAATTGAAACTATCAGTCAAAATTAACTTATCTTCCCTGTTAGTTGATGTGCTCATGTAGTCACTATAGAAACAGTTGAGTAAATACATATATGAGATTGATGTATACTATGCAATGAGGCATTTCAGTGATGTGGGATGTCCTTCTGTATATGTGTTACTTTTATTGGTAAATGAATAAAACTACTTTGGCCTATAGCAGGGCAGAATATATCCAGATTAGAAGGGATATAGAGAGAGTAGGCAGAGTCAGGGAGATGCCATGTAGCTGCTCAAGGAGGCAGATACTATGTAGCTGTCCAAGAAGTAAGTGGTAACAAACCACAAACCTTGTGGAAACTATAAAACAATAGAAATGGGTTAACTTAATATGTAAGAAATATACCTAAGCTTATTGACCAAATGGTGTTGTAATTAATATAGTTTCTATGTGATTATTTCAGGTCTGGGTGGCCGAGAAATGTACAAGCAGTCTTCAGTTACAGTTGGCACCAATGTGGGCCAACTTCATCCACATAAAACCTGAGAGAGTTTGGAAAGGAATTCTAGATACAAAAGAACAGAGTTAAGGACAGCTTCTTGGTAGCAGCGTTTTTTTTGTTTTGTTTTGTTTTGTTGTTGTTGTTGTTTTTTCAGATAGGTTCTTTTTGCTGGCAGTGAGCAGAGGTGTAACTACTCAAAGAGAAGACTTCCTGACTCAGCATTAGCAGCAAAACCCATGCGACTTCTTTAAAAAAAAAAACACAGCAGCTTCCTGGTCTTTCAGGTGGTCCTGCACTTAAACAGTGTTTGTGAGCAAAGTGCTACAAATTGGTTAATATAGACCCACTGCATCCCTGGAGCTGGGGCAGTGAGCATGGCTGGCAGAAGCAGTGAACAGACCTCCACCATATTAAAGGCCAAGAGAGGCAGCTCCAGCATCCAGGGCTGCTGAGACCAAGTGCTTACTATTTTAAAAGCACTCCTGGTCATAAAATGATTACAAACACACAATAAGACAGATTCAGACAAAAAAGACCTCTGAATTGGTCACAGTGTTGGAAGTGGGCTTATGGGCTTTTGAGAGAGAAAGAAGAGTACAGAAAGTCATAAATTAAAGGAGTAAATCTAATTAAATATTAAAAAGTAATAGAGTAAAAATAAATAAGCCATGTAAAGATAGACTATACACAGAGAATCTAGATTATGTATATTATTATGTTTTCTTTGAATTTTTCGACTGTGAATGAACTACGTACTGAGAGACATTTCATTGTATGGACTGCTAAACTAAATCAACATATATACTGTAAAGGTATCTTGACTTCAAAATTTGAGTCCAAGGATGTCACTTTGGAAAGGTTCTGATTTTGTTTCCACAGAAGATGAGAACCTGTGAATTCCTTCCAGTCTAATGTAGTTTGATGGAATAAGACCCCCAAAAGGTCTCTGTAAATCCTAAAAATACTTTGCCCAACAAACAGCAGGAAGCGGTTTGGAAAGAACAAAGCCCAAATTCCCAACATGAATTTATAAATGTTTATTTTCATTTAAAGAAGGTTGATTATAAGTGATTAATGGTCACAGTCAATTTATAAAAAAAATAAGGGGGCTATGATACATAGCGATGAATATTTTACATTGGTATGGACTTTGGTCTATTGATAAAAATTTAAGGTCAGTTTGCTACATTATGTATATGTATTTCTGCTCTGGTTTAAGGTATTGTGTTTGTGTAGCTCATTTAAAAATGTAATGTATAATTAAGAAATACAGATTAATAGTCATCTATAATAATCAAATTTTTAATCATGTTAGTTAGGTTTTCTAGATATACAGAGATATATTTCAGTTAGATAGATAATCTTCAACACTTCAAAGAACTACAGAATATGGCATTTAAAAGGTTTTACGAACTTAGACTTTTCTCAATAACGAGAGACATGCCTGTTTCTGGTAGCACCAATTATTTCAGAGAAGATGATGGGCATTGAAGAAACTTATTATGGAATTTGCCTTCAATATGACAAGGCTAGCCTTTGGGGCAAGAAACTGCTCTTGCCTAGACTGCTTTATGGTACACTGTATGAACTGGACATGCAGGACCCATAGAAAACTGCTGAATATTCCAAAAGACAGGATGATCCTTCAGAGTTCCTGCTTCACAGAAGAAACTGCCAGATATTCTGCAGGACACAGTAGAAAGCAACTGATGAACTTTGCCAGTACAAGGTAGAACAGCCTTTCAAATTTCCTGCTTCATGGAAAAGTCTGCCAGATATGATGAGCCTGTAGGCTGAAGATGGATGCCCCATGTTACAGAACACTTTGGGTGACTGTCCAGGCAGCAAGATGTCTCTGTCAATTCTAGAACTTTGGAAGTTGCTTGCAGGGAGCCATTTTGAATGGCTGCCATTACAAGATGGCATTTGGCCCCGGCCTCGCTTGATAAATAACTCCATATTAGGCAATGCAGTGGAACCGTGCCTCTCGCATATGTGCTTAGGGCCAATCCCGTGGCCAGGAGCATCGGCAGGCGCGCATCGCGCATCAGCCAGTTGGGGCATGATTCATTTCTATAATAACGGTTGCAGTTCTTCCACCAGAAAACAGGATGAGTAGTTGTTACTATCTAGCTGCCCACACTCCCCCTGACCAGCAGGGGAACTTCCTTGTGGTCTGTACTTGACAAGGATGTTTGTTCTCTTTCCTGCCGGTGGGTCTCCAGAGAAGCAGTTAAAGTATCAAAGGTTGCTAGGCAGACTCCCTATATAAGCAGCTATAGCTCAGAGCTCGGGGCCCCTTACTTTCTGCTCTCCCTTCAACCAAGAGGCTCCAATAAAGCGTGATTTGGGAAGAATCCTCGTCTGGTGGCTGTTCTTTCCTGCTGGTCAGGGAGTTCGCCGCAGTTGCTTACAATGCACTTCTTGTTTACTTAGGTAATATTATATCCTTCTCAAGTCTTTGAAGAGTTGAAGACAGATATTCATAGTTTTCCTTATTTATGATAAATGATATGAAACTTTAGACTCACAAAGATAGGATGATAGAGTATTTTCCTTAATTTACCAAATATAAATGGACTAAATATTGAAACTTTAATTCTTACTTTCTGACTGTTTTGTTTATGTAATTTTAATTAATTACATTTAATTAAACAGAAAAGGGGAGATGATGTGGGATATCCTTCTGTATATGTGTTGTTTTTATTGGTTAATAAATAAAGCTGATTTGGACTATGGCAGGGCAGAATATAGCCAGGCTGGAAGGGGTATATAGAGAAAGTAGACAGAGTCAAGGGGATACCATGAAGCTGCCGAAGGAGGCAGATGCCATGTAGCTGTCTAAGAAGTAAGAGGTAACAAACCACAAGCTCATGGT
This sequence comes from Neodon shergylaensis, assembly GCA_025134845.1. Taxonomy (NCBI): domain Eukaryota; kingdom Metazoa; phylum Chordata; class Mammalia; order Rodentia; family Cricetidae; genus Neodon; species Neodon shergylaensis. The sequence goes on along the minus strand of JABTXL010003921.1, from coordinate 1,624,263 downwards.
AAAATATAAAATAATAGAAATGGGTTAATTTAATATGCAAGAGCTAGCTAGAAATACACCTAAGCTTATTGGCCGAACAGTGTTGTAATTAATATAGTTTCTATGTGATTATTTGGGTCTGGATGGCTGGGAAATGAACAAGCAGTCTCCTCAGTATTATCAATTATATCATAGGCCATTGGTGATCAACCCAACCTTCAGTGCCTCCACCCCCATTCTCTCAGACTCTAGAGAAGAAGGAGGGACTGAAAATCATCTGGTGACCAGCCATCATTCTGAAGCCACAGGGCAGCCCTGGAGCTAGGGGATAATGGCTCAGTCAATAAAGCGTGTGCCGCAGAAGCATGAGGACCTGAGTGTGATTGCCAGAGCACATGAAAATCACTGGGTATTGTGGCACACGCTTGCAATCTCAGTGCTGGCTTACTGGCCAGCTGAGCCTACCTGACAGACACGGGAGGATCCCTGGGCCTTGCTGGCCAGCTGAGCCTACCTGGTAAGTCTCCAGGAAGTGAGAGCCCTTATGGAAAACTAAGATGAATGGTACTTGAGAGGAATACCTGAGGCGGTTCTCTGGCCTCCACATGCACATATGTGTGCACCACTCCCCACACAAACTTGCCAAAGGGAACAGTATAGGAAAGAAGCAGAAATAACTTAGGAGCCAGGGGCTGAGGAGAAGAACCTTGACTCGCTGCCATCCAGGTCTGAGGGGGCCTCTGCAGTGACGAACACACAGCAGCTATGAACACCTGCCAAGACTGAGCCCTCCAACATTCATTTCTCCATGAGTAGAAGAGACGCTCATGAGGTCTCTTCCTTCCTGGGCTGCTATTTTTTAACTGCTAAGGCAGTGCCAGTTTTTTTTAAAAAATGATATAGTCACTGGGGGACAAGTTAGAAAGGACAAAAGGTTGAGAGGGAAAGGAAGGGGGAAACTGAGAGCAATGAGGTAAATACAATCACAGTTTTAAACGTGTATCAAACTGTCTGAGGTAAATAAAATCACAATATTATATATGTATACGTCAAAATATACATATATGTATATATGAAAGTGTCAAAAATTTAAAAAGACATTTTCTTACTCCAGATTTGGAAGGTTTTAGGAGTTTGTATGCTGGATATCAAGGACAGAGACCCACCCTATCCCCGTGTGGCATAGGTGTCCCCTGGGAGACACCCTCACTGCTGCTTTCCAAGGCCAACCTCAGAGGCCGTAGGGCAGCTGCAGCCCATTTTAGTCTCACAGTCGACAGATCCACACCAGAACATCAGATTCCTTTGTCCCTGCACCCCCAGATCACACACAGCACTTCCTCCTCATAAAGAGACCCTCGTGTGACCCGGAAAAGCTTCTAAAAGAGTGGTCAGCCTGCCTTCTGCTCCCCCAACCCCCTAAACCCCAGTCTCTAATTTTTGACAGAGGCCTGTCCCCCTCCTCACACTTGTGACTGCACAGATCTGACAGGACCCAGAGAGTTTCCAAGATCTTAGTGACACATCCGAGTCCAGCTTCGGACCAACAGGTATACAATTCTTTGTAGTACATCTCTCCAGAGATGGATTTGATGCCATGTGATCGACGCTATTGGCTGAACCTGATGTAGGGCCTGGTTTTGTTCTCGGCCTTGCTTACCACCAGCAGCCTTTCCTACTATTGGGTGGATGACCTATAACCCCATTCCAAGGCTTAAAAATGACCAAGTGCAACGTTTCCTAATCCTTACGAGGTTTTGGGTTTTTGTCTGTTCTCTTGGATACAGATTCTTATTTAGCCAGGCTGGTTTCAAACTCCTTATGTAGCTGAACACGACCATGAACTCCTGATCCTCCTGCTGACACCTCCCTAGCTCTGGGATTACAGGTGTGAGCTGCCATGCCTGGTTTATGCTGTGCTGGGGGTCAAACCCTAGGCTTCCTGCACACTAGGCAAGCACTTCTACCAAGTGAGCTACTTCGCAGGGTATGAGTTTTAAGGTAAAGTTATTAGATATTGTGAACATGTCCCCAAACCAGTAGATCAGTGGTTGTCAACCTTCCTAATGCTGTGGCCCTTTAATACAGTTCCTCATGTGGTGCTGACCCCAACCATAAAATTATTTCATTGCTACTTCATAGCTACAATTTTGCTACTGTTATGAATCGTAATGTAAACATCTGATATGTGACCCCTGTGACCCCCAGGTTGAGAACCACTGCAGTCTACCCTTAGAACTTTCATCAATGTATCAGGTTCTTGGTTCTTTTACACTTTTCCTCCTGGTCTCTAGATGGTATGTTTTTTTGTTTTTAGAGTCATTTTATTTTATTTTAAAGTATGCATATAAGAGTATGTGCATGTGAATGTATGTGCCCAAAGAGGCAAGAGGCATCAGATTCCCCCTGGAGCTAGAGTTACAGGCAGTTGGGAGCCACTTGACAGCTATTGGGTCCTCTGCAAGAGCAGTAGGTGTTCTTAGCTGCTGAGCCACCACTCGAGCTTGTTTTGATTTTTAACCAAAGTATCCAAAATGTTTTCTACATTTCTGTATATCAGGTCAAATCATAATTACTTTACCAATTTATCATGAGGACTAAGTGTAAGTCCCTAGAGGTATAGGAGGAGCAAGATCCTACCCCCGAGGATCTCCAACCACCAGCCTCTGCCCACAAAACACTTTAAGGGCCCAAGCTCTGCTCTACAGAGTGAAAAGCCCAAGTTCATTCAGTTCTGGGGCTTGAAATCCCATCAATCCCTGAGCTCTCCCCAAGCTCAGGACTTGAAATCCCACCAATCTCTACCCTGGAAAGAAGTTCCACCCCGAAGAAACCCTATATAAAGCCTAGCGCTGTCTCAATTCCTTGCTGCTTCTCTCCTGGGCAGAGGCAGGCACCCTCTTGTGTCTTTCCCAATACATCTCTTATGTGAAGTTTGTTGTGTGGTGTGACTTTGTGATATTCTTTGGTTCCTGACAGCCAGGATACTTTCCCCCTCAGAGTTGTAAAGTTTACACTAAGATGGTTCTATAGTGTGATAATAAATAATCCCCCCCCAGTCTCTCAGAGATATATTAGACAAATTTCTGATCTTAAGTTATCTTACTAGAAATTTTGGTGGGTATAGATCAAGAGTCAATTTATTGGAGCTCAGGTGTTTCCTTCCATCCTTCATGTATTGCTGGGGATTGAACTCACACACACAGAGCTTGCCCAGCATCTATGAAGCCCTGGGCTCAGTCCACAGAACCACAGGAACAAGGAATGGTGGTGACCGCCTGTTAAGCCCAGACTCGATAAGTGGAGGCAGAAAGATCAGAAGTTTAGGGTTGGGAGCCGGGGAGGTGGGCGGGGTTGAAAAAAAAGAAGCATATTGAGCTTGATGCTGGCCTGAGTGTTGTGTGACCAAGCTTTCCCTGGAGATGCAACCGGTATCTACTCACCCCAGACAGGAGCCCCACTACAGACCAAAGAATGAATGCCACCCAAGTTCAAGGTGGTGAACCAACAGGAGTATGGGTGAGGAGTAGAAATGACCCAAAGATAGCTGCATTCAAAAGGCCCACCCCAGAGTGGGTGACAAAGCTGAGAGGAAGTTCAACAGGTTGGAGTGTCCTTTCCCAGTGACTCTGGTCTAAGCCTCTTGCAGCCAGCTGGGCTGGTTTCTGTTCTCCCAGGCTCCTCCCCTGGTCTCAGACTCATCTTTCCAGCTCTGCTGGTCTGAGGTCTTCTTGGCGCTTGGCTTCATCTGAGAGGGACTCAGCTTTGATTGCTTTCTCTGGTAGAAAGGGGCCTAGTGAATCTAGTCAGTTTCAGGGCTTCCTAAAGATATTTTGAGCTCTTTGCCTTCCTACTTAAGCACCTTCCCTACAGAGTGAATGCTTCAATATTTAAGGAAACTGTTACACAATATTGGGATACATAAAATTCTGTCTCAAAAGAAAATAAAAAGCAGAGAGAAGGGGATAGCAATGTAGGTTTAGTAGAAGGCTTACCTAGAAAGCTCAAAGTCTTTGTCTCTGTCTCTTTCCAGTACCAATAAATTTATTCAAGAAAGAGAGAGGGGAGAGAGAGAGAGAGAGAGAGAGAGAGAGAGAGAGAGAGAGAGAGAGAGAGAGAGAGGTGGGAACAACTGCTATGGCAACACTAAAGCGCTCCCAAATGCTGTGGACCAGATGCTGCTCTTCCTCTGTTTCAGTGTATTGGAGACTGAAATAAAACACAAAAACAGTCTTGATGTTGAACCTGACAACAAAGATTAAACCTTCCTCCTATTAGGCAAAGAGATAGATTTAGAATAATGTTGAAATAATTACTTCAAAGAACTGGGGGGATGGCTTAGTCAATAAAGTGCTCACCCCACGAAGATGAGGAGTTCAAGCTCCAGCACCCATGTCAAGAAGCCAGACTCTGGCAGAAGGTGCCTGTAATACCAGAGCAGAGGAAGTGGAGAAAGGGGTCTTTCTGGAACCGACGGCCAGCCAATCTGCAGAACTGGTGACTGCTAGGTCAAAGTCTATCTCAGAAAATAGTGTGGGCAGGGTTTCAACCCTTACGACGAACTACTGGCAACAGGGTAAACTCTCTTTCCCAGGGAAGAGCTCCCGGACACCAAACGGTTGGCTGGCCATGACATCATATACATACAGGTGACATTATAAACTGAACAGATTGTATTTCTATTTATAGATACACAGATATGTGACAACAATTGAGGAAAAAGAGGCCATGAATTTGAAGGAGAGCAAGAAGGGTTCATGGGAGGGCTTAGAAGAGGAAAGGGAAGAGGAAATATGATATGATCATCATTTCAAGGAATAAAATTATTATGAAAAATACATTATTGGTATGTATGGAATTCTCAAATGATTAAAAATGTTCATAACATGAAAAAATAATGTGGAGGGGTTGGGGAGATGACTCAGGGATTAAGAGTTCTGACTTCTCATACAGAGGAGCCAGGTTTGATTCCCAGAACCTACATCCCTGCTTAGAACCATCTGTAACTCTAGTTCTAAGTGGTCCAACACCTTTTTTGGCCTCTTCGGGCACCAGGCACATGTGTTCATAGATATACACACAGGGAAAATGCTCATACACATAAAGTTAAAATTAAAAACTGTAGTATAGAGAATTACTGAAGAAGAGACCCAATGTTGACCTCCACATGCAGGAACACACACATATGTACACATATACAAAAAATAAATAAAACTTTAATTAAAATGATTATTTAATTAAATTATTTAGTAGTATTTAATTAAAATGATTATTATTGCAGGAAGTACATGGAGAAGTCAGAAGACTAAGTTAATCTTTTGTCAGAATTACTTCAAGATGAGCACATGGCCATAATCCCAACACTAGGAGGCGAGAGCTCTTGGGTCTGGGGCCAGTTTGGGGTGCACAGCAAGAGTAGATGACTTTTGTTACGATTTGAATGTAGAGTGGCTCTCACAGGTTAATGCTTGAAACACGGATCCCCAAGTACTGGGCTTGTTTTAAGAGGTTCTGGACATTTTAGGAGGTAGAGCCCAGTTAGGGTAAGTGGGTCACTGGGGATGGTCCTTGGCCATATCATTCTCTGGTCCCTTCTAATCTTGGTTTCCCACATTCTTGGTGAACACTATAAATTGCTCTTGTACATGCCCCTGCCCCCATATGGGTTGCCCCATTCTAAAACTGCAAGACAAAATAAATAGTAAGATAAAATCCATCCTTCTTTCTGATGTTATTTTATATATTGGACCATAAAACACTAAACAGGTCATTGATACAGTTTCTCTCACACCAGCAGGCAGGACAGGCCCTTTATGTAATTTTCTTTCCTTTATTTTAATATTTATTTATTTATTTGTTTGTTTGTTTACTGTGTATACAATATTCTGTCTGAGTGTATGCCTGCAGGCCAGAAGAGGGCACCAGACCTCATTACAGATGGTTGTGAGCCACCATGTGGTTGCTGGGAATCAAACTCAGGACCTCTGGAATAACAGTCAGTGCTCTGAGCCATCTCTCCAGCCCTTTATGTCATTTTCTTAGCAGGTTGAGGCAGGTTCAAGGAAGTGGAAAACATGTGAGTTCAAAAGCAGCCTGGGGAACTCACATCAAAAAGTAAAAAGAGGGCTGGGGGTTTAGGGAAAGTGCTATAGCATGTGGTGGTTTGAAAATGGTCCTCAGAGGCCCACAGGCAGTGGTACTATTAGGAGGTGTGGCCTTGCCGAAGTAGGTGTGGAGGAAGTGCGTCACTGGGGGATATGGAAGCTTTGATGTTTCAGAAGCTCAGGCCAGGCCTCACTGTCCCTTCCTGCTGCCTATGGATCCAGATGTAGAACTCTCAGTTACCTCTCCAGCACCATGTCTGCCTGCATGCCACCATGCTTCCCATCATGACGATAATAGACTAACCCTCTGAACTGGAAGCCAGCCCCAATTAAATGCTCTCCTTTATTAGAGTTGCCATGGTCATAGTGTATATTTACAGCAATAAAACCCTAACTAAGACATGGCATTTACCTCGCTTGAAGCCCTAGGTTCAATTCCCAGTACTACACAAAACCCCTCAGACTGAGGCCACTGTAGGCCTTCCACTGTTGGGAATTCTGCCATAGACACTTCTCCCTCATCCCTGTTTGAACTCACTGAGCAAAGTCAGCTCACCAGGGTCTTTTGCCTGGGGCCAGCAAAGGTCCCTGGCAAGGTCATCTTCTTCCCACTCCTTTCCATGGTGCTGATTACATTCAGTTGCCTTTTCCCATGCTCACTCCACACACACTCAGTCTTCCTCAGAGCACCTCCCCCAGGCCGCTCTTCACCAACACTGAACCTCTACTCAGACCTCTGTGTCATTTCCCTCCATGTGGTGAAAGAAGAGGCTCCCAGAAGAGAGAAGGAGAAGTTGAGAGGGCTGAGAATAATAAAACTGTGCACGCACGAGTGTCCGTGTGTGTGTGTGTGTGTGTGTGCATACATGCACGTGTGCGCGAGCATGTCTGTGTATGCATGTGTGTATGTGTGTGTGAGTGTGTGTATGTCTGTGTGTGCATCTGTGTGTGTCTGTGTGTGTATGTGTGTCTGTATATATGTGTGTGTGCGTGCGTGTGTGTGTGTGTGTAAGTACATGTACTTGATAGCACACCCACTGTAGTGGCATTTCGTTTTGTATTTTAATAAATAAAGCTTGCCTGAAGATCAGAAAAGTAAAACAGCCACACTGGCCAGCCTTATAGACCAGGCAGCAAAGACACACACCTTTAATCCCAGTAGCCACAATGACATACACCTTAATCTCAGTGGCCACATTAGCTTGCCATAGAAACCAGGTGGTAGTGGTGCACCTTAATGCCAGAACTAGAGAAGATTATAAAATGGGAGGCATCAGCTCTCAGCCACAGTCTCATTCTGGGGACTCCTGAAGGCAGGATTACTGTTTTCAGACTGAGGTCGAGATAAGAGCCAGTGGCTGACTGCTTTGATTTTCTGGTCTTCAGGTTGAACCCCAATATCTGTCTCTGAGTTTTTATAAATCGTGCTTTACACACGGAGGTCAGAGGACAAATAGGATTTCCTGTCACCTTTGGGTTCTGAGACTAGAACTCAAGTCTTCGGGTTTGGTAGCAAGCACCTTGCACACTGAGCCAGCTCACTGCCTGGCTGATTACATTCCAGCACTTTCAAACTTAAAAAATTCATTGCAAAAGACAAGTAATAGGCAGGGGAGATAAAGCTATTTTTCAAATGGAAGTGGGTTCCCAAGGCCAGAGAGCTCAACTATGTTCCTAACCTGCATGCTCTCCCACCCCTTCAATCAAGAGTGCCACCCCACCCCCACCCCAGCAGCCAGGTCCCAGGGTAGCTGCAGGCAGAGGAAGTGAGGCCAGGGAGCTCTAAGGGAGCTCAAAGCCGGATTTCTGGCCAAACAGATCCTTCCATTCTTTTCTTCCAGCCCCAAATCCCACGCTTACTCACTGCACAGCCCCTACTTTTAACCTGCCAAATGCCGCTAAATCTGCACATTAAACCTCTGATTGCAGAATTCCTTTTGATGTTTTGAAAAAAAGTGGGGATTTTTTAAAACGTAATTATTCATACACTAAGATTTTAATTGTACTGCTTTCTCCCTCTCTCGCTTAGTTTTTTTCAGGCAGGGTGATTCCCCTCTGCTGGGCTTGCCCGGGCAGTGCTGGCCCTGGCTACAGGAAGGAGCCTGCCGGAGTCTGCTGCTATAGATCTAGGTGCTCCATCCTGGGAGGAGCAAGGGTCTGGGCAGCAGCTGGTGGCCTGCAGCTCTCCCAGCAACAAGTGACTGAGAACATGGTCATGGAGGAAGCCTGTTAGCAGTGGTCTTTGATCTGAAACTCTGGGCCAGCCAGATGTGACAGAACAGCTGGAAATATAGATCAGCTGCCCACTCTGCCCCCTGCCCTCTCCAAGGCACACTAGGACTGGGCCTTTTGGCATCAAAGCTGTGGTAAAATAAACATAATATAAAATCTGGGGCCAGAGATATGACTTGGTTGATGGAGTACATCTTAGACAGTGTTCTATTGCTGTGAAGACACACCATGATCACAGCAACTCTTAGGAAGGAAAGTATTTAATTGGGGTCTTGCTTACAGCTTCAGAGACTTAGTCCATTATCATGGAGGAGAGCCTGGCTACAGACATGGTGCTGGAGAAGTAGTTCAGAGCTACATCCTGATCTGCAGGCGGGGGTGGGGGGGAGAAGGAGAGAGAGAGGGAGAGAGAGAAGTGGGAGGAAGGGAGAGGGAGAGAGAGAGAGAGGGGGAGGGGGAGAGAGAGAGAAGAGGAAGGAAGGGAGAGAGAGGGAGAGAGAGAGAGAGAGAGAGAGAGCAGAGGGAGGAAGGGAGAGAGAGGGAGAGAGAGAGGGGGAGGGAGGGAGGGAGAGAGAGAGAGAGGGAGGGAGGGAGAGACTGGACCTAGCATGGACTTTTGAACCCAAAGCCCACCCCAATGGCACTCTTCCTCCAATAAGGCCTCAACTCCCAATCCTTCTAATCCTATCCAAGAGTTCCATTCCCTGGTGACTGAGCATTCCAACATTAACTAATGGGGAGCCATTCTTTCTCAAATCACCATAGAGTACTTGCCTAGATATTGGAGGGCCTGGGTTACATCCCAGCTCTGAATGAAACAGGGCAAGATGGAAGATGTCTGTAACCCTTGTAGAACTGATTGTTATAAATGAATAAATAAATAAATAAGTGGTACTTTCTATGTTATTGTTTGAGACAGGGTCTTTCACTGTATAGTTCTGTTGGCCTGATTCTCTACATGTAACCCAGACTGGCCTCAAACTCATCTTCCTCCAGACTCTATTACTCATGTGCCACCACACCCAGATAAAATATACTTTCCTATTGACATGGCTATGTAGTTCAGGCTCTAGTCAACTCCCTACATAGCTGAGAATGACCTTAAATTCTCTCTTTTTTTTTTCTTTTTGGATTTTCGAGACAGGGTTTCTCTGTGTAGCTCTAGCTGTCCTGAAACTTCTCTGTAGACCAGGCTGGCCTTGAACTCACAGAGCTCTACCTGCCTCTGCCTTCTGAGTGTTGGGATTAAAGGCATGCATCACCATCACCTGGCCTACCTTGAAGTTTTGATCCTCCTGCCTCACATCCAGAGTGCCTGACTTTTGTGGTGCTGGAGTTTGAACCAGGCAGGGAAACAGAGAGCATGGGGTCTCCCCACCACTTCACAGACAAGTGCACTGCAATGCCGAGAAGGGATGGGCTGTGCCCAGGGAGACAGAGATAGATCAGGGGCAGGAAGGGGGCTCCCTGACCTTCAGAACATGGCCGCCATAGGTCCCATCTCTATCCTCAGAACAGGCCTCCAATTCTAGAGCTTTTTTGCCAGTGCCAAGACTGATGACAGCACAGACCCATGAGCCACAGGACAGCAAGCTTTGTTCTTTGTTTCTTCCTAAAAAGATCTGTTTACTTATTTTTGTATTGATTTTTATTGAGCTCTACATTTTCCTCTGCTCCCCTCCCCGCTTCAACCCTCCCCCAAGGTCCCCATGCTCCCACTTTACTCAGGAGATCTTGTCTTTTTATACTTTGTACTTCCCATGTAGATTAGATCTATGTAAATCTCTTTTAGTGTCCTCATTGTTGTCTAAATTCTCTGGGATTGTGGTTTGTAGGCTGGTTTTTGTTGCTTTATATTTAAAAACCACCTATGAGTGAGTACATGTAATAACTGTCTTTCTGTGTCTGGGTTACCTCATTCAAAATAATGTTTTCTAGCTCCATCCATTTTCCTGCAAAATTCAAGATTTTTTTTTTATGCTGTGTAGTACTCCATTGTGTAAATGTACCACATTTTCCTTATCTATCCTTCGGTCAAGGGGCATTTAGGTTGACATCTGTTTATTTATTTTATGCATGCCTGAGTGTATACATGTGCATCATGTGTGCAGGTACCCAAGGAGGCCAGATGAGGACACTGGGTCCTCTGGAACTGGAATTACAGGTGGCTGTGAGCCACCTAATGTAGGTGCTGGGAACTGATTCTGGGTCCTCTGTAAGAATATAACTTACTCTTAACACATTACTCTTAACTGCTGCCATCTCTCCAGCCCAGAAAACTTTATTTTGGAAAAAAAAATCCAGCGTTTTGTTTTAACTTTTATTATTATTATTACATCTATTTGCACCGTGGAGGGATGTGGGTGTATATGTGTATAGTTACAGGTGATCATATGGGAGCAATAACACCCATGAGGAAGTCAGAGGACAACTTTGTAGAATTGAATTCCTCCTTCTACCTTGTGGATCTTGGGGTGCGAACTCAGGTCATTAGTCTCGGCACTGAGCAACTTCACCTCCTAAACCATCTTCCTGACCTCTAAAAATAGGGCTTTAGAGAAACAAGTTCGAGAGATCTACCGTGCAGCACGAGGACCATGACTGAGAACTTGAAAACTGCCGAGCAACCACTTAAACCTAGAAGGGTTCCAATGTGGGAAAAGCAACAGGGACAGAGAGCAGATTCCTGGTACTAGGATGGCTCCCAGAAGACCGCAGTTCTTCCTAGAGATGAAGGACCTGAGCAGAGTTCGCTTGTTTCCCGGGAAACCTGTGAAGTCGGATCTGCTCGAAGGGGGCCCCTGGAAGTCAAATTCTACAGTAAGTGTGCAAGTTTTCATTCCTCCCCGCTAGCCGAGGCCCACATAAGGCTCCGTCCCAATATGTTCACTCACCACATGTCCTCAATTGCTTCCTATTGCTATAACCAACACCATGACCAAAAGCAACCCGGGGAGGAAAGGGTTCATTTCATCTTACAGTTCATCACTAAGAGAAGCTGAAGCAGGACCTGAAGCAAAGGCCAGGGAGGAACATCAATTACTAGCTTGCTTTTCTTATACCAATCAGGACCCGCTGCCAAGGGGTGACCCCTCCCACATCAATGATTAATCAAGAAAATGCCCCACAGACCTTCCCAGAGGCCAATCTGATAGGGGCAATTCCTCAGTTGTGGTTCTGTCTTCCAAGCTGACTCTTCCTTGTGTCATCCCGCGTCTTTCCCATTTTGCACTATCCAACCTCCAAGTTACTTGGGAGAGTCTTTCTAGAGTTTAGAGCTTGCTTTCCAGTCTCTTCAGCCATCACGTAATCCCTTGCTCCACCCACCTAGGCGCACAGGGCTAACCCTAAGCTTAGAATGATGTCAGTGTGTTTTCTGATATGACCCTGTCCCCCTCTTTTAGACCTCTGTCTGTTCGTCTGTCTCTCTGTCTCTCTCTGTCTCTTTCGCGTGCGCGTGTGTACGTGTGTGCGTGTGCGTGCATGTGTGTGTGTGTGCAGTACTCACAGAGCACGTGTGGGAGTCAGAGGACCCCTTGCAGGAGTTGGTTCTTTCCCCGCATCATGTGGGTTCTGGGGATTGAACCCAGGCTGTCTGGGTGGGCGGCAAGCATCTTTGCACACTTGACTCTCTCATCACCACTCCCTCCTGACCTCCCTCTCCAAATGCAACTATACGAGGCTTAAATACAACAAGTCTTGTCATCTGCTTGGACAAGAATTCTAGTGATGGGCCCCGCAGGAGTGCTGGGCTCAGGGGACAAGGTATTTACATCTGTTCCATATCTCTCCATCTCTTGCCCCTATGTTTTGAGACAGAGCCAATCAGGGTGAGCTTTCTCTGGCCAGAGCCAGGTGACAGAGCTCTCTGGAACTGCCATAGAAATGGAAGGCCATGCAGTTCCGACAGCTGCACTTACGGAATGTGGGGTTTAGGCTCTTGAGCTTTTTCCACCTGGGGCAGGGGCTGGGCACCTCGGCATTTCCTCATCTCCCCAGACTGGAAGATGGTGAGCAGACACCTCCTGGGAAGTCCCCACACCGACGTGACTGTCCCCTCAAATAATCTATGCCAGGCTTATTTGCCAGGGCCAAGGGAAGTCCCCACACCAACGTGACTGTCCCTCAAACAACCCATGCCATGCTCCTTCGCCAGGGCCAAGGGAAGTCCCCACACCGACATGGTGTTCCCTCAAACAACCCATGCCAGGCTCTTTCACCAGGGCCAAGTCTGTTCTGACTGACCCAGGGTGTTGCCAGGAGAGATGGTTGTGCAAAGTGGGACTTCTCAGTTGCCCTGCCCTGATGACCTATGTACCATGGCCAAGGCAGAGGGACTGGCCAAGCCTCAGTTTGCTAACCTATAAGAACAAGGATCGAGAGAGAGATTTCTCAAAAGGGAATCCAGGACTTGATGACCTACCCAGTTTAGAAAGCTCCAGGCCAACAAAAGACTGTACACACACACACACACACACGAACCAGAGGTTGTCCTCTGGCCTACACACACGAGCGAGTGCATGCACGCGTGCGCATGCACACATACACACACAATTCTCCAGCAGCAGGGTACTTTATGTGTGATTCTAACTTAACACTATTTTTCAAATAATTTTCTAGATCATCCATCTAAATGACTTAAAATTCAGTCATTGTATAACTTCAGCCCCTGCATTTGTATCCGAATCCACAATCGCCAATCATAAACAACATCACAGTAAGGAGAGGCATCTGGGATTAGCTGGCTCTGAGGAAAGGGTATATGACTTCCCAGCTGCGGTGACCAGGGTGTCTGTGCACTTCAAATGGGAAAAGCTTGGAAAAGCAAAGTTACCGCAGCAGCACAAACGGGAGAGAAACATGTCAACAAGCAGCAGCAGCGATCGTGTCCAGGAAGACTGGGCTGGAGTCGGCTCGCACCGGAGTCTTGGTGCCAGCGCATGCGCACCACACAGAAACAAGGTTAGTTTGATTTCCTTGTCTGTGTGTACATTTGCTCACCGTTAATCTGCATGCTTGCCTCTGTTTTTCCTAGTTGAAGCAGTATACGTGTTTGCCAGTATAAGGAGTTCTTAGGAAGCTTTACATTTACACATGTTTAAAGCAGTTTTATCACAAAACTAAAAACCATTTAAGGCGATATTGAGGGGCCAAGGAGGTGGCTCTGTGGGAAGAGCTCTTACTGCTCAGGTACAAGGAATCCCCAACATCCACATGAGAAGTTCCCCGTGGCTGTGCTGGAACATCTGAAAACCCAAGTCTTTGGAGGGGGTGGGGATGAGGATGGCTGTGGCTGCTGCCTGCCTAGTCCCAGGCTCACTGAGAGACGCTGCCTCAAGGGAATAAAGCAGGGTGTGACAGGGCAGGACACTGACTCCTTTGCCCATCACACACACACACACACACACACACACACACACGTATATATAAACTTTTTAAAAGCAGGAAGGCATCAATAGTAATTTAAGATGTAATAAATTTTAAATTTCTTTTAAAAAATCCTCGTTGGAATCCAGGACTTGTTGACCAACCAACTTAGCTACTCAAAGAGCTCCAGGGCAATGAACGACACTAAAAGGAAAAAAGGAAAAGGGCAGCACCCCAGGAACAACACCTGGGGTCGTGCTCTGGGCCAAGCCTGAGGTGCGGCTTAGTAGTAGAGCACCTGCCTAGCGTGTGCAAAGTTCTAAGTTCAGTCCCCCAACCTTCAAGGCTCGGACCTCTCAGAAAACCAAGTCAGCCAGGAAGGAGGCTTGCCTGTGTTAGGATGAGCGTGGCTTGAAATGGCCAGGTTCACCTTTAGAGGGAGAACTTCGTGTGTATTGTGCTGCCCTCTGCTGGCTGTGGGAATTATTGTATGACTCTGAAGGGCCTGTTTCTCTGAGGGAGGCAGTAACAGATCACCTTAGCTTGCAGGAGCATTATATGGAGCTGGGTGGGCCTCACCCCATCTGAATCCTCATTCCTAAATCGAGTCAGTTTTACAAGTAAACACTATCCCTGATTAGGGGAGAGCCTTGGATCAGAGACAGTAGCAAGATAGGAGATGTGGTTGACACCTACAGGAGATGAGGGGAGAGGTGACCCCAAGATAGATGAGGGTAGAGGTGACCCCAAGACAGGAGATGAGGGGAGAGGTGATCCCAAGACAGGAGATGAAGGGAGAGGTGACCCCAAGACAGGAGATGAGGGGAGAGGTGACCCCAAGATAGATGAGGGTAGAGGTGACCCCAAGACAGGAGGTGAGGGGAGAGGTGACCCCAATAGGTGATAAGGGGACAGGTGGCCCTCCATAGGTGTCCCTAGCAGCCAGGCCAAGAAGGGACTCCTGCAGTTTCACCTTGATCCGAAGGACCCAAGTCCCACCTTAAATCTCAACTCTGCACCTGTCACAGGGTCCTGTCCTTGCCTAACTAGCGTCCAGCATCCATTCAGGAGGCAGATGGCGCACTCCTTCACGCTTATTCTGTCTATAACAGTAGTCCCTGCAGGTGCCTGCTGGAGTTTGCACCTGTAACAAAGTCACTGCAATGACCAAGTCATTGGGGAGGAGAAGAAAATAGACTTGAACCCAGGACGGTCTCCTTGGTATGGTATCCTGTAAGACTCCACTTAGCCTTTGGCACACATGCCTAGTCTCCCATACAGCCATCTCTCTTGGTCCTGCAATTCCTCCTATCATATGGCTCCAGTCACACATTCTCAGAGAAGGCCATGCTTGGAGCCAGGTCCTCGTCTTATGGTATATTCTATAGCAACCTTTGAAAATGCTTAGGGAGTGGAGAGCAGGCCCCTGAACCAAATGCTGCTGCATCTGGCAGTGGTTGAGTATGGAGAACCAAGGGTGGCTGCCTGGGCATCTTCACTGGAGAACCATTACTGACAGCCTGGAGCAGCTCCTGGACCTTGGCTGATACAGCTTTTATGCTGCTACGTAAGTTGGGGATAGAATGTAGCTCTGTTGGCAGAGTTGGCAGAATGCTTTCCTAGTGTGCACAGAGCCCATTTGAACCCCAGCACTACACAAACCAGACTGCAATCCTTAAAAGATAGTGGCAAAAAAATTAGGAGCTCAAGATCATCCTTGGCCACATTATCAAGTTCAAGGCTTCCCCCCCCCCAACACCTCCAGTTAAATCTTTTCTTGCTTCCCCTGGGTACCCAGTGCTGTTCGGTATATGATTAAAAAGTCATCTTCCTGTCCCTGAGCATTGGCTGAGCCCTGGGAGAACACAGGCTGCAGAAGGACTGATGGGTCAGCCCAAAAGACAGGTCTGGGAGGAAGGAAGATGCTTCTTGGGGTAGGAGCAGCAAGCTCTAGGCATGGGATCTGGCTCTGTCTTCTTTCCAGCAGGCAAGTGACCCCATCCCTCCTGGGTTGCTCACCCCATTTATTTTAGGTGGGAAAATTCAACAAAGGTTCCCAAGGACTCACTTATCTCTTAAACCAATAGCTAGCCTTTCAGGTGGGACCCACCAGGTGGACCTCCCCCTGCCCCTGAAAAATCTCACAGAACTGCTGTCACCCCCTTCTCATGGCAACACCCATTTCACTGAGCACACACCCACTCCCAGCCATCTCCTTTTTAAAGTCTCTGCTCTATGGCTCCTTCCCAGGGCAGATCCACTGACAGCAAAGAGAGAAAGAGCCACTGGGCCTGACTTGGGCCCTTAAAACCTCAAAGCCCACCCCCCAGTGACATACTTTCTCCAACATGGCCACACCTCCTAATATTTTTAAATAGTGTCACTTCCTGGTGACCAAGTATTCAAATCGATGAGCCTGTGGGGGCCATTCTCATTCAAACCACCATACATTCCCTGGACCCACGGGGTGGAAGGAGAAAACCAATCCCCACAAGTTGTCCTTCGAGCTCCCCATGTGCAGGGTGGCTTGCATTCCCTCACTTGCACAGATACACACACAATAAATAAATAAACACAATGTCACAAAATGAGGTCCCTAATATCCCTGCAATGACCAGAGAAATCATGCCTGGAAGGTACTTTTGTAAAGGACACAGCTCATCATTGCAAACTAGCAGGGTTTAGTGGGCTCACAATCCCACTACTGACTAATCTGTGTGAGTCAGCCCAAACTACCTGAGCAGGTCTGGCGACTAGGCACATCAGCTGGGTCAGGTCACCTTCTAACCTTGGCTCGAGCTGTACTAGTATTGGGCTAGAGCAGAACCTCAGGAGACTTTATCTTCAGGGACAGACAACCTCTCAGCAAGACTAATTGGCAAAGCAAGTAGTAAAATGAGAAGGTAATTAAAAAGTACTGGGCTGAGTTGGGTGGTGGTGGCGCACACCTTTTTAATCCCAGCACTCAGGAGGCAGCGGCAGGCAGATCTCTGAGTTTGAGGCTAGCCTGGTCTACAATAACTAGCTCCTACAAATATTCTGATCAGCAAGCAGAAGGGGAAACTGAGGCCTGCACAGATGAAACGGTTACTTCATGCTCCTGCTACCAGCAGACTCACAGCTGAGGAAGTTTTCAGCCTGCTCCTAACTTCACTTGAAACAGGCTCCCTGGTGTGGGAGAATTGTCTGTATTCTGTCAATCATGTTTTAAGTAAATGCTGATTGGCCATGCAGGAAGTATAGGTGGGACAACAAGACAGGAAGTAAAGGTGGGGCAATGAGAACAGGAAAATGCTGGGAAGGAGGAAGCCCATTTCTCCCCAGTCCTGACCAGACCACCAAAGAAGCAGGATGCAACCTGCCCCGCTGAATAAGGTACTGAGCCATGTGGCTAACATAGATAAGAATAATGGGTTAATATAAGTTACAAGAGCTAATAAGAAGCCTGAGCTAACGGACCAATCAGTTTATAATTAATATAGACCTCTGCGTAATTTTTCTTTGGGGACTTACTGGCTGTGGGAACTGGGCAGGACATAAACCCCAACAAGCAGGCCCTCATGCTACAGGCATTCACACAAGAGCTTTGCTTGCTAAACCATCTTACTGGCACCCCCCCCCCCCCATGGTGCTCTTACTCTACAAAAGTATTTGAAAACTATTGAACAATCATTCAGTAGCCCAAGCTGGACTGTGTTGAGAACTGGACTGGTCCAAAGCTTTTTCAGAGGCTTTAATGAAAGAACAGAAGGAACCTAGTTTTGTGTCCTTGCTTGGGAGTGAACTTGGCAAGGCCAGTCTGGGGCTGAGACCTGGGTCTCAAGGAGTTCATTTCAGTTCCTGGAAACTTGGCTTTCCCCCTGGAAAGACTTGGAGTTATCAGTTCCGAGACTGCTGTGTGTCAATGCTCATGAGATACAGTGTATTCTTCTTGTTCAACATTGCTAGATTAGTCTCAGGCTGATTTTGCCCCGTTGCTGACTCTGTCCCGTTCTTCCCTGGAAATAGTATGTAAGTATTCAAGCTTGCTTGGCTTAAGACAAGGCTTGTGCAAGACGTCCTGATCACAGACTTTATTATCTTCTTTATCTTCTGTCTTTACCTTCTGATGAGGGCAGAGCAACTGCAAGGGTAGGGCACAGCATCCTCTGGTGCCAAGAAGTTTCCTCTACTCACCGCCATCCCTGTCTTTCTAGAGGGAAGTCCACCCTCCAACGTGTGAGGACTGCCACTGCCACGGTGGACTTGGGTATGTCTGAAGTTTCTCCTGCTGCCCATGAGATCTGAATCCAGTAACATAAGTAACTGAAAAGCTGGACGACTTGGTTGGTACACTGATACCACGTGGGTTTCTGTTCCACACAGCCTTCAATTCTATGACAGCTCCTATCCTCACCACCAGCCCAGGCTTCCCTGCCCCCACCTGCTCTGCTGAGCCAATCTGATGCAGCAGGTGGAGATGACACGTGCCTCAGTATCCCCTCTCAGGCCAGTGGGACTGCCCTCTACCCGATAACCACTCACAGCTTCATCCAACTATCAGAGCTTCTGTTCCAGGGATCTCCCAATGTTTCAGCAGGTTGAAAACAAGAGGCGAGGAGGGCCACGGCTCTGAATTTGGTTTGGTAGCTGAATAAACGGAGAGCCAGGGACCATAAGAGCCAGGTTAATATATAGGTGAGTAGCCTTGCATCAGAGGTCTGGATCCTGACCTCTTTGAGCTGGAGCTGACTGCTGCAAGCTGCAATATTATACAGTAATTGCTCAGCCATCTTTTCACAAGGGACCTGGTAAAGGCTAAACCAAAAAGCAAGGCTTTTTTGCATTATTGCTTTGTGAATGAGTGGTTGTCCTTTGCTGTGGATTCTTCGCTGCAGCAAACTCCCTTTCTGTTACATATTTGGGATTAATTCCCACAGTTCAGAACTGTTTCCCACTGCCAGGCCTTGTCCCTCTCTCTTAGATAAGCTCAGGGATCTGCCTTCCTGCAATCATCTATAGTAGGCCCGGTTTTAGGGTCCAGGCAAAGAGCATCCCATCTAAGATAGTCACAGACCTCCAAGGACATAGAATCACTACCTGCCCAAGCTGCAGCTCTGGTTTTTCCCCACAACACCCACGATCAGAACGGCTGATGACAGCATAGCCCAGAATTGATCATTTGGAGGCCTGGGTCTCTTCGTCGCTTAGAGCAGGCCTAGGTCCACAGAAATTACAGTGTCCAGTGCATGTGCTCTCTGATCAAGAGCCATCAGCTTCCCCTAGGTTGCCTAGTTACCTCGCAGCCTCTGTGCATACTGGGAGAAAAGAAGTGGCACGCTGATTTAAACAATCCATGCCCTATTCATAATTTTATAGAAAATAAACTCCTTAGCTCTTTACTAACCATCTAAAAATGAAGGGTAGCACACTAACCTTCCCCTCTAGAATCCCCTGATGACTCAATTCCTTTCTTAACTAACTTCTAACTTCCTCCATTAAGGAGTTCACTGGACATGGACTAGCTACTCATACTGATCTCTCTCTCTCTCTCTCTCTCTGTGTGTGTGTGTGTGTGTCTGTGTGTGAAAATTCTTATCTGATTTTCTATGGGGCAAAATAATACTGGCCCTGGAACCTGCTAGGGCTGGGGAATTGCTGGTTTTAAGAGTATATATGACTGGGAGCACTGGTAACGGGTAGAACTAAGGACAAGGAGGAGCGATGTAGAATTAAGGAACAATGAGGAACTAAGAACAGTGTAGAACAAGGAGAACAAGTAGCGGGTAGAACCATGAGAAACGATGGATCGAAGAGAGAATAAAGCAACATGGACGGACGACTGAATCCTGTTGTGAGTAGATTTCTTACCCCTCAAATCTTTACCCTCAGATTTCTAGCCCCCTTTTAGCTATTCACGGTATCTTTAATTGAACCCTGAAAGGGAGTCTTAAAGGCTCCCTAAAGCTGACCCTAATATCAGGTGCAGTTCCAGAAACTTGCATGTTAAGAATGATCCTGATAGGGGAGGCGGAGGTGGGGAAGAGACAGAAATCTTTAATAAAAAATAAATAAATAAATAAAAAATAAAAAAAAATATTTCACTGAAAACATCTATAAAATTTTCAAAGAAAAAAAAAAAAGAATGATCCTGATGAGCCTTTCCAGATCCGCCACCCTCCACCCCAGCTGCCATTCTTCCCTCACAGAATAAAGCCAAGGGAGCAGATTCCCATGAAACACCTGCAGCAGCTTTCCCCAGAAGCCAGGACATGAGTTGCTCAAGGGCAAAGCTCCCTGGGACAGGAACATATTCTTAAAAGCACAAACTTGCCATATAGATCTGGCTGCCCTGGAACTTTCCATGTAGACCAGGCTGATCTAGAACTCATAGAGACCTGTCTGTCTCTTCCTAAATGCTGGATTTAAAGGCATGTGCTACCACATCCAGCTGGGACAAGGAACTTTTAAAAAAGATTTTCATTATTCTATATTATAGGTAGGCATGTGTGTCTGTATATGTATCTGTGCACATGAGTGTACTGCCCACAGAGGCTAGAGGTGTCAGAACCTCTACAGCTAGAGTCATACATGGTTGTGAGCCACCTGACTTGGGTCCTCTGGAAGACCCAAGAGCCAGAGTTCTTAATTACTGCACCATCTTGTCCCAGCCGGTCCCAGGACAAGAGTCTTCAAGCCAGTCGCAGCCTGGCTATTGTGAGGGGTTCACAGCACAGCCTTCCCACCGCTGGGACAGGCCCTCAATTGTGTTCCGCAGCATCTGTATCCAGTCATCCCCTCTCCGCATCGGGATGCAGCGTGTCTCCTTGTGCTCCAAGGCTAGGATCTCTGCAGGAGTCTGCGGAGTCAGTCCAGCAGCCTTGACTGCTTCTGGGAACTTAGCTGCAGAGGCAGAGGCCAGGCAGCACCGGGGGATGGTACTGAAGATGGGGCAGGACAGGAGAGAACAGGTAGAATGATGGGGAAGGAGAAGATGGAGGAAGGAGGACCAGGGGAAAGGTTCGGGGCGGGGGACAAGACAGAGACATGATTAGTACCTTGAACTTACCTGGATAAGCCTGCAAAGTTTCTCGATGAAGACCCAGCTCAGGCATCACCTCCCCTCATGACCTTGGATATAGTTCACACCTTTTCTAAGTGCAGTTGTAGTTTGGGGCACAGAACCCAATGCTCACCAATATCACTATCCTTAGTCTTGCCAAGCCCTGCTTAGAGAAGAGCTATGTCCCTGTGCCCCAGACCTCACTGCTGGTACCTGGACTGCCTATTGTTAGTCTGCTGGTAATGGTAGTTCACTGCTGTGGCTGAGTGGGGGCACAGCAGGTACCGGTTCTCCTCCCAGCAGCGGCCCATGGTCTGGGTGATGGCTTCATCAGACACCGACCCGGATGTCACTGCCTCGGAAAGCTGAAAGGTCAGAAGACAGGGGTGAATGTCAGGACTGGTGAATCACAGAAGGACTAAACCTCACTGTATACACAGCCAGCACCAGGACTCAGACTAAACCCTGCTGTATCCACAGCCAACACCAGGACTCAGAGTAAACCCTGCTGTATCCACAGCCACGCTGGCACCAGGACTCAGATGAATGCTACAGACTCAATACTGACCCGCCTCAGAGTAGAATCAGTTTCCGAGTTTTGAGCCAATTACAGTTCGTTTGTTTTTTTTTCGAGACTGGGTTTCTCTGTAGCTTTGGAGCCTGCCCTGGAACTAACTCTTATAGACCATGCTGGCCCTGAACTCACAGAGATTTGCCTGCCTCTGCCTCCCAAATGCTGGGATTAAAGGAGTGAGCAACCACCACCAGACTCAATTATAGTTTTGAGCTTCTTAGCAGGATTTGTAGAAGTTTTGAGTACACCCCAATGTATTTAGATCATGAATCAAACTTGCACACAGTCTTGTTCTACAGCCGGATACAATGCAAGTCACGGGTGTTCAAATCGCCCGTGGTGTGAGAGCTACCCGGTCAGTTCCCACCCTGCTTAGGAGCCCTTCCCTGGAAATCCTCCTAGTACTCACAGGCAGAGGAAAGGTCCCTTCTCAGCCTCCCTGAGCATTTAGAATGCCAGATAATTTCCTGAAGATGCTCTGCATTCTTACAACATAGCAAACACTATACGTGTACTCAGTGTCATCAGAGACCAAGCGGTCCATAGATTGTTTATATAGATATTTCCTGATTAGGGTCAGAAATGGCAACCAATATTTTTTCCTCCTTCTCATCCTCCTCCTCATCTTCCTTCTTTTTCTAATTCTGAGGATTGAATGCAGGACCTAATGCATACTAAGTATGTGCTCTACCACTTACATACATCACTTAGTGTGACAGCTGCATTTTCTCTTCATATTCCCAGTACCTAACCTAGTTCTTGAACCATAGCAGACAGATTGGATGGATGGATGGGTGGATGGATGGATGGATGGGTGGGTGGGTAGATGAATGGATGGGTGGGTGGATAGATGGATAGATGGATGGATGGATGGATGGATAAATGGATGGATGGATAAATGGATGGATGGATGGATGGATGGATGGATGGATGGATGGATGGATAAATGCCCTTCCAGCAAATACAGTGTCCTCTGAGTACAGCCAGGGAGAAAATGAAGAAACAGAGGATATGATGACCAGTGTTAATGGAGGATCTCACTTACATAAGGAGAAGGAATATTGATTCCATGGCACAAACCATGGGCCAAACAAACTAATGTTTGGCTAAGTCAAAAGCAGCATAGGGCTGGAGAGATGGCTTAGTTCTCTTGCAGAGAACCCAAATTTGGTTCTCAGCACCCACATGATGGCGCACAACCATCTGTAACTCCTGTTCTAGGGGATCTGATGCTCTCTTCTGGCCTCCACAGGCACTGCATGCATAAGGTACACATACAATACACACAATACACACAAGTAAACATTCATAAACATTAAATAAAATGGGAAGTTTTTAAAGCAGTATAGATTCTAAAAGAAGGAAGTCCCACTTTAGTCTTCAAGGGCATAACTCAGGCCAGATAACTATACCCAGTTTTGAGAAGAACCCTTCAGGAGGGACACTAACCAAGAACAACTATATCATGTAAAGGACTAAGTTAAAGGAATTGGGAAGATCAAGTTGGCAAATGAGGATTCTCTTAAAGTGGAGGACACTGAAGTAAAATCAGACTGTGCAATCTAGATGGAGCACATCGTAGAGCTTTGTGATGATGAGAGCTGCAGCGAGGTAGCTGTCCCAGTCACCTGGGATGGGGGGTGCAGAGCCAGCAGGGCCACCCAGTGGGAATGAGGTACAGAAGTTTAAGGCATCACAGGCTACATTCAAATAAAAGCAACACTTTCTAACTAGTTTCCTAAAATAAATAAAACGTATTTATTAACTAAACAGAGTCTCTCCTCCTGCAGCAGAGAGACAGAGACAAAGTGATGGAGGAGGATCATCTGTCTATGTGTTACTTTCATTGGTTAATAAAGAAACTGCCTTGGCCCTTTGATGGGATAGAAAATTAGGTAGTTGGGGAAGACAGAACAGAATGCTGGGAGGAAGAAGGCAGTGAGGCAGACATAATGAAGCTCTGGCCCAAGATGGACGTAGGTTAGAATCTTCCCGGTAAGCCACCACCTCGTGGTGCTACACATATTAATAGAAATGGGTTAATCAAGATGTGAGAGTTAGCCAGTAAGAGGCTAGAGCTAATGGGCCAGGCAGTGTTTAAATGAATACAAGTTGTATGTTGTTATTATGGGTGTAAAGCTAACCATGCGGGAGCTGGGCGGGACAAAAAGCAGGCCTGCCCGCAGCTCCTCACTACAACAAAGGAAAGAGACGAGGACCAGAAAGAGCTATAGTCTCTGTCCATATCTGAAGGGCAGAATGACTTTGTCCTTGTTGTACAGGTGTTGCTATTATTGCAAATTAATAACACTAATAAATAAAAATGGAACTAGTAACTGCATGGAGTTATATATTCCCAGCAGTCTGGAAAGTGCCTCCCGTGTATCTAATCACCCTAAGCTCACAGCAGTCTTAGGAGACAGGCTTTCTTATTATCCCTGCTCTCCAGATGAGAAAACTGAGGTGCCACATTTATAAAGCTGACTTAGTGTTTACAACTCTCCTCATCCAATCAGTGCCAGCTGTGAAGTTCCTGGCTCCTTCTCCCTTGCTCAGACTTCCAACCCCAAGTCTGCCCAGTGGCTGCATCCTTCCCTTCCTCCGTGGGATGTCATAGAAGGAACAGAGTCTCTGTGCTTACCGATAAGTGCTAGGGGAACCTAGAAGGTTTAGCACACAAGGTTGCTCTTTCGAGGGAAGGAATGTAATAACCACTATCTGTCCACCTAGAAGGCTGGATGTGGATGTGTTTACAAGCCTGGTGACCTTTGTTCTGTGCACTGGATTATCCCCCAGGCCCTTATCAGTAAATCTATAGAATCAATCTTTACAGACCTTACAAAGAGTTGCCATGTAGTCGTGCCTGATCTGTATTTAGCTTATTCGGTTCTCCAAAGAGATCTATGTATGCTTTATTGTGTACACGGGACTGAATTAATCATCAAAAGAATAATGTTCACCACGTTGTGCTGTGCTTAAGTATGCTTGAAATAAACCACTAGAGGCCAGACACCAGACATTTGAATCAACACTGTCTACTGAGTCTTGTTGAACTCAGCTGCCATCTTGCTTCCGTCAGATCGTTACTCTGCTGGCTATGGAAGTTGCAGAGACCCACCCCCACTGCATATGGCCAGTGACCAACCTTGCTATGTAGCTCCTTGGGTAGGTGCACACTTTGGGTTCTTTCAAACTGCTCCATGAGGGCTCTTGTTGCCTGGCTGTCAAAGCCCGAGAGCAGCCAGAAGATTCTCTCCATGTTGTAAGGCACCTGAGTGGAGAGACAGGGTACCAGGCCACCCTCGTTCCAACCCTATCCAAGGCCTGCCCCACCCCCACTCCCAGCAGCAGCTCTTCTCCCCACAGGCCCACCTGAATGTCCATAGCGGATGCCAGGGTTGGCTTGACGACCTCACCCAGAGAGAAGTCTCCCTTCTGGACAGTCCTGTGGATGATGTCATTGCTGTTTACTGCCACAACCAGGCGGATAGGCAGGCCCATCTTCTGAGCAATGCACCCAGCTTGGGACAAGACAGGACGACAACAGGATTTTAGGACAAAAGTGAAGAACTTTTACTTTAAACCGAGCTTAATAAAAGCGACAAACTCTTGTGCTGTTTGAAGATGAGAACAGAGAGAAACGGGAAGAGCCACAGGAGCGGGGAGAGAGATAAGGAGGAGGGCAACTGTGCCTTACCCACCAGGGACTAACACACTTAGTTCTCTGTCATCTTGCCGTGGGAGCACAGAGATTACAGATATGTGCTACCACGTCCAGTTTTATGTCTAAAGATCCAAACTCAGACTTGTGTGGCAAACACTTCACCTACTGATTCCATCTCCAGGCCCTTACTTTTTGGAGGGCGGTGGGAATATTCACCACTATCACCCTAAATTGCGTAAAGCCCATTCATACTCTCGTGACACTTGATCCTCATGGAAACTTTACAGTGCCCTTCAATGATGAGGAAACAAGGACGCTCAGGAGCGCCCAAAGACTTGATCAAATGGGTCCTTAGGAAAAATGCCAGACGGGATGTCCTCTTTGGGTATTGCCCATGCTTTAGTTTGTGCCAAGTGCTATGAAGGGCACAGCTATAGGTGGCATCATTAGCTTGAAGGGAAGCACACTGGGTAGTGGGGAAACCAGCCGTCCTTGCCAGCTGCCAGCCCACTATCATCTTTGTCTTCCTTTAAGAAGCCAAGGAGTCTCCTAACCACCATGATGCTTTTGTTATCCCTGATGCCTAGAGAAGCAATGCCACAGACAGAGCTAACACCATCGCCTTCTCAACTGGCAAGGATGTGGACTCCAGTCTACCTGGGCTGTCAGCCTGGCTCCACTACCAACCAGCTGTGTAAACAGGAAGCTAACATCTGTGTCCAGTTCCTCATTCTAAAACGGTAAGAATAATGCAGACGGAAGTTGAGTGCAGACTCAACTGACCAGGAATCAAAACTATCCAAAGTAGGCTGTGGTGATACATCCTATAATCCCAACATTTGGGAAGCTGAGGCAGGAGGATGGAGACTTCCCAGGCCAGCCAGGGCTATACTGAGTTCAAGGGCAGCCTGAGTTACATAGTGAGAACCTATCTCAAGAAAAAATAATTGCACCTGTATTAAACATGTTCAGACTCTGTCTTGTAAATACTCCTTACAGCACAATGGCCATTTAGATAGCACCTGCATACTGTATGCTATTTTACATCATCCAGAGGTGGTTTAAAGTACTCATGTGCACATATGTGCATGTAGGTCATATGCAAACACCATGCCATTTTACAGAAGGGACTTGAACATCTGCAGATTTTGGTACCCGCGGGGGTCCTAGAACCCACTGTCCATGCACATCAGGAGACAGCCATGGTTCCTAGTCCCATGAAATCATTAACCCATGAAAAGCACTTAGTACAGCAGCACCTGGTGCACAGTTAATGCTTGAGAATGTTCCTTAGTGTTCGGTGCCAGGCAGCTGGACAGCACTGTCCCTGGACAAAGTTCACACACGCCCAACAGCCATGCTCGCTCCTCACAGGTGGCTCTGAGCACGTGATCAGCCAGCCTTTCACAGCTGAGTAACTCTTCTGCTCTGCTAGTAAAGGGCAGAGCCCTCCTGATGCCATGGCCCCAGGGTAATGAGAACACACTGTGCTATGGCCCAAAGCAGGTGTGCCTCAACCTGCAGTGGGCAGAGTAGGAAGTGAAGTGCAAATTTGGGGAAAGGACACCAAGCTATGTTTGTGGCTGAGCCTTGACTTGTCTACTATCTGCTGTGTAAGTAAGTTCAGGCTAGGCCGCTGAAATTCCCCAGGTTGAGTCCTCAATCTCCTCCCACTGCGGTACCCTAGACTGTTCTGTTCCTGTCCTCTGGAGCTGGAAGAAACCTAGGGCATCCCATGTGGTTTTCTGTCCTCTTTAGAATAAAAACACAACCTTCTTTTGCTCCACATTTGTAGGCAAACGACAGCTTGAAAGGCTGGGTGCTTTCTAGAAAGTCCATTTGCATCCCTGGGTCTCCTTACCTGCAAGGTTACCCCCAGCTCCTGTTGGCACAACCACCTCCACAGGGGGTAGGGGGTGCGTGTCCAAGGAGGGCGCACACTGGAAATAAGCAAAGAAGTGGTGTGCCATCTGCACCAGGACCCGAGACCAGTTGATGGAGTTCAAGCTCATCAGGTTGTGCCTCTGGACAAAAGGCACATCAGCAAACACGGCCTTGATGGGTTCATCGAGTTCATCACTGTTTCCTTCCACTGCCAGGGAGAGAGAAGAAGGCAGCTCTCAGGAGCAGCAGGAGGCCCGGGCAGTCACACTGGGCTCCACCAGGGCCTTCCCGGACCACTTTCACTTGGCTTGGCCTGGCTTCCCAGGCTCTGTATAAGCTCCTCGGGGGTAGAATCCAGGCCACTTTTTCTAGTGACTCTGAGCATTTGTCCTCACTTGGGAGAAGAGAAAATGTGGCCAGAACTATTTCCAATGGTCTTGCATTCTATGAAATAAGATATTCTAAAATCCGCCTCCTGGGATATTGGGAAAAGAATTCCCCTTGTATTCCAAGCCTTCACTATTCCATGAAGAGTATGTCCTTCACTCTTCTGGAAAGGAGGAGGGGGTCTACTCAACTGAAAGATGTGAACCCTACTTGGGCTGGGGGGAAATGGTTACGTCTCTCCTGTGGGTTAAGTGTGGGCGGCCTGATCCCTGCTGCTATGTGCAGGTAAGCTTGCTTGGGCAGAACTTCCCTGAAGCTGTGCACATTGGTTTAATTTATGGGGTGAATTATTGGGCAAATTTTCCACCAGTCTAACACATCAATACCCCAATCAAGCTGCCTCAGTAATTGCACCAGGGTCAACCCTTACCTGATATCTGTATCTAATTCTCTACTTGGATCCATATCTCAAGGTGGGGTGTATATATGTGTACATGTAAGGGTTACTGGGGAAAGTACCAGGACAGCCACTTGGGCCATAAACCCTTCTCTCGACATCACTGTAGAGCAGCAATGAAGATGGGGCCCATCTGTAAGTACACACCAAGCAGCCCAGTCCAGTAGTGGTGGCCCATTGCTTTGCTAAAGCCGAGCCAATTTGACCCCATGGGGTCAGGAGTTGGATCCAAGTTGGATATGTGAGACTTTCAGATCACTGAGACTCAGAAGGACATTTGCTGGGGAGCTAGAGAAACCACCCCTTCTTTTACGGAAGAGCCAGAGGAAAAGGGAGACTTGATTACCTCAAGTCTCCATTCTGTGATCTCAAGAGGAAGGAACCTAGGATTGGGGAGGGCAGAGCAGAGACTGGGAAGTACTGGGTTCCTGATGGCACTGCTGAGCCTGAGAATCAACCAAGTGAGAGCCTACTTCACCCCTGGGCATCGCAGTTACAGAAGCTGGGAACTGTTCTTCCAGACAGATTGAGTTGGATTTTCTGTTACTTCCAGTTTAAAAAAATATATACTATAATCAATGAACATCTACTGTCTACTAAGTACTTGGTGTACATGGAAATTATCACCTTTATAAACCCAGGGTTGGGTAACAGACTTGCTGTGTGTCTTTGTTACTCTTCTATTGCTGTTATAAGATACTATGAAGAGTATCTTATGTAGAAGAAAGACATTTGGGGGGCTTACAGTTTTAGAGGGTTAGAGTCCATGACCACTATGGCTATAGTACTGGGGGCAGGCATGGCACTGGAGCGGTAGCTGAGAGCTTACATCCTTGTCCATAAGCACGAGGCAGAGAGAGAGAGAGAGAGAGAGAGAGAGAGAGAGAGAGAGAGAGAGACTGACTGCTAATTGGGAATGGCTGTGGGCTTTGCCCACTCCAGTGACAACTCTATCAAGGTCACACCTAATCCTCCCAAGCAATTTTACCAACCAAGGACCAAGCGCTCAAATATACAAGGGCCATTCTCATTCAAACCACCACATTCCACTCCCTGGCCCCCATGGGCTTGTGGCCATATCATAAAGCAAAAGGCATTTAGTGAAACTTCAAAAGTCCCCACAATCTCAGTCTCAAGACTGTTGAAAAATCCAAAGCCCAACTCTCTTCTGAGACTCAGGCACTCTCTTCATTGTAAGACCCTATAAACTAAAAAAAATATGTATTTCCAAAATACTATATACCACATAAACATGACAGACTGAGTTTGACCTCAGGTGTGCATTCAAAGGTAGAAGAAAAGAAATGACTCCACAAAGCTGTCTTCTGACCTTCATGTGGCCCCTGTGTCATGTACATCCTTCTCATCACACACACAGTCATGATGACTATGAATTAGTAAAGTTTAAACTCGGTGTCCATGAATCCATCCCCACTCCTTGAGCTCACAAAGGGAAAACACGTCTTTCCCGTTACCCCTGAATTTACACACATCCTCTTAACAGCCAAGCCAGACGCCTCGAAGAAGGAAGAGACATGAGCAGCACTGCTTATGAACGAGCTTGATGTCTTTAAAGCCCGCAGAACTGTCTCCTCGACACACAGAACAGAAACACCTGAGCTCTAAAGATAATCATGGCCTGCTCCGCTTATTATCAACCACACAGCTGCCGCTATTTCACAGGTGGGCAATGCTCTCCAGCTCCCAGGTGAAGATTTCATCTGTGGCAGTTCTCTGCTTTCATGCTAGGAAAAGGCAGCCATAGACCTATGACTAGCAAACTTGGCATGTGGGAAACAGCAGGGGCCCTCAGGAGCCCAAACATTCTTCATCAAAGTCTCACAATGACCACAGGAAAAATTCAGTCAGGTATGGGCAATCACCAAGGCCAGTGTGCAGGAGTTTGCCAACAATGGATTAGCCAAACCATGGACTTTACACTGGAATGCACATGTGCTTGCCAAAGAAAAGAGCAGAGGGCCTTTTCCTCTGCACTTGTGCAGGTAGACAAAGGGTATTCATGCTTCTCTCATGGAAGGACTTCTTTCCAGGGTCTGGGCTCCTTGTCAACATTGGTATATTAACGTCAGATCATCCTCTATGGGGTTTGTCTTAGTTTCTACTCTATTGCTGTGAAGAGACACCATGGCCAAGGCAATTACAAAAGTAAGTCTTTAATTGGGAACTTGTTTATGTTTCAGAGGATTAGTTCTAGATCATCATAGCAGGAAACAAGCAGCAAGCAAGCAGGCATGGGGTTGGAGCAATGACTGAGAGTTTACATTTGATTCACTGGCAGAGAGAGAGAGAGAGAGAGAGAGAGAGAGAGAGAGAGAGAGAGAGA
>JABTXL010003921.1:1496317-1594219 GCA_025134845.1 Neodon shergylaensis | reverse complement strand
AGAGAGAGAGAGAGAGAGAGAGAGAGAGAGAGAGAGAGAGAGAGAGATCGAGAGATCGGGCACCCACCTGGCCTGAACTTTTGAAACCTCAAAACTTATCCCCAGTGACGCACCTCCAACAAAGAAACCCCTCCTCCAACAGAGCTACAGCTCCTAATCCTTCCCAAACAGCTCCACTAACTGGGGACCAAGCACTCAAACATATATGAGCTTATGGGGGCCATTTTCACTGAGAACACCACAGAACTATACCAGAACCCAGGCAAGCTGTAGAAGTAATTCTATTTTTATTTATTTTTTTAAATTTATTTTATCTTATGTGCATGGGTGTTTTGCCTGCATGTATGTCTGTGTACCGTGTGCATACAGTGTGCCCATGCAGGTTCTAGGGGGCATCAGATCCCACTGGAACTGCTGTTATAGATAGTGGTGAGCTGCATGTGGGTGCTGGGACTTGAACCCTGTCCTCTAGAAGAGTAGCCAGTGCTCTTAACCCCTCAGCCATCTCTGTCATTATTGTCATTATTGATTGATTGATTATTATAATATTTCCTGTGTATCAAGTGTATCAAGTTCCAGGCTGCATGGTCAGAGTATGTAAAACCCCAACCAAGACCCCTAAAGCTACCATTCCCATGGTAAAATCAAGGTCTTCATTATATGACCAACTATAGCGGAACTGGTAGCAGGTAGCACCAAGCAGCTTCATATTTTAATATTTGGCACTGTTTATATGCAAGACCTAGGAATCTGTCCCCTAAGAAAGGGCATGAACTGCCAAAATGCACTGACATGGTCTCTCCACAACACTTTAGTGCCCAAAATTAAGCAAGTGCTTGGCTTAAGTTATGGTTCTACATGGCTGCCTACATGTGGACCTGCACAGAGGCAGCCCTGACAGATACCTGAACCAGCTGCAACCGTTCAACACAGTGCAAGTTTAAAGCCATGTGCCAGCTAGTGTGGAAAACTGTGAAGCCCAGAACCTTCCCAAAGCTAAGCCAAGGCACCTTCATACACAGCTAATCCCAAATATGAAAACAGCCAGTCAAGCCAGGACCGCTCAGCCCCTGCACCTACCTCCAAACACATGGACATTCTCTGTCAGCACCGTTGTCATCTGGAGCTCCTGAATCTTTGTGCAAAGGCCTTTGGGCAACAGCACAATGATGTCCATATTCTTGCATCCCTGAACACTCTCAATGGAAGCACTTCCTGTGTCCCCAGAGGTTCCTAGAAAGGAGACCGACCCCTCCCTTTAGAACAAGGGGAATGGATAAAGAATGAAATTGACCTTTAAATATTGGTACCCAATGCGGCAACAAAAGATTTTCAAATACTTGAAAGATAGGTTCTTAGTACTTAGCCCAGGGTCCTTAAATATGCTAATAAAATCCAGGACATTAACGAGTATTCTGTACACCTAAAATTATTATGAGAAGTATCCGCATCCTTTAGCAGACTGACGAAGGGAACTATGATACCTAATCTTGTCGACTTGATGGTGTTTAGAATCACCATGGAAACATACATGTGGACGTGGTCTATAAGGGCATTTCCAGAAAGGTTAGACTGAAAAGGGAAGGCCAACCCTGAACGTAGGCAGAACCACTCTATGAGCTATGGTCCTGGACAAAATAAAGCCAAGAAAGCAAGATGAGCACCAGCATCCATGCTACTTGCTTCCAGACTGCTGAGACAATGTGACAGATGCCTCAAGCCCCTGCCACCACGCCTTCCCTGCCATGTGAACCACACTCTCAAACCCGACTGTGAGCAGCAAACCTTCCTCCCTTCTGTCAGGTATGTTGTCACAGCAATGGAAAAATTAACCAATGCAGAATCTGTGGCATAAAAATAGGCTAGAAACCCTCTAAAAACTGTCTCTCAACTTTCTGAATGTTGTGACCCTTTAATACAGTTCCTCATGTTGTGGTGACCCCCACCATAAAATTATTTTCATTGCTACTTCATAACTATAATTTTGCTACTGTTATGAATCACAATGTAAATATCTGTGTTTTCTGATGGTCCTAGGTGACCTCCGTGAAAGGGTCGTCATCCAACCCCGAAAGGAACATGGCCACAAAGGCTGAGAACTGCTAATCTACAAGAACTGATAACATAAGCCTTAAGAGGTTCAATCCTGTGCATGGGTACACTTCAGATGGGGTGCTAAAGGACCATGCCCCTCCCCACACCCACCTACAACAATGGTGACATGCTTCTTCCTCTTCTGCAGGAAGTACTGCAGGAACTGAGCTGTGCAGGATAGGGACAGGTCCTTAAAGGCGTATGTGGCCCCATGCCACAGCTCCAATATGTTCAGCCCATTCTTCAGCCTGCACAGATGGACCACATCTTTGTGGCGGAATCGGTTGAAGGCTTGGTCAATCAGATCTGTGAGAGTAGAGATTGGACAGCAGGTGAAGGCATTATCTCTTCAAGTTCTCTTTCTGCCTCTATAAACTTTTTATCTCTCATTGCCAGCTAAAAAGTCCAGAAAATCTGATCTTAAATGACATATTTAGGAACAGAATTGTAAAGGTCTAGAAAAATCTGGGGGACATGTATTAAGCTGCCCATATATTCCTCAAATACTCCAGAGGCTAGAACTAGCTCTAGAAAACATCTAGTTTTCATTTTGCATACTTTTTAATTTAATCTTTGCTGTAGAAGCACATTCTGCTCCTTCAGCCAATAGCCTTTAAGATACCAGCCCACTTGGGCGTGGTCTCATATACTATAAAAGCAGCAGTAACTGTGTGCCCGCTCCCTTGCTTCCAGCTCCCGCTTCCGGCTGCTAGACTCTGTTCCTGTTCGTGCAGAGGACTGTTGTCTAGGACAGTGATCTGTAAGTTTAACCCTTTTATTATTCATAATTCTGAACTGGTGTGGGATTGTTTTGTGAGTTACACCATCAAATCTTTTTATTGTATTTTTATTTATCTTATATGAATGGGTAAACACCTGCATGTATGTGTATGTACCATGTGTGTGCAGTGCCTGAAGAGGCCAGAAGAGGGAGTCAGATCCCCTGGAGCTAGAGTCACAGATGGTTATGAGCCAGCATGTGGATCATGGGAACTGAATCCAGATTCTCTGGAAGAGCAGACAGTGCCTTTAACTATTGAGCCTTCTCTCCAGCTTATTTGAGTCTTTATAAGCATGTACTTTAATAGAAGATCAAATCGTAGATCAAATAAGCAGTTTCAGCCTCCTAATTTTCTTCCCTAAAGATTGAAGTGTTGTTAGTTTGTTCTTTGCAATACTAAATCTCATGTCTGTGGTGCCAGGACCTGGGCATAGCTGATATACAAACTTAGTCACATTCTAGAACCGAGCTTCTTGAACGTCTGTCATGGATGGCACTTGAGATCTTATTAAAATGTGGACTCTAGGTTAACGTGTCTGAGCTGACTTTGAAATGTCTAACCCTGCCCAGGGGACATCATCGCTGTTGGTCATGTGAAGCCCTTCTTCTCCCCAACTACAAAACCTACCATGACTTTTGTCAACTTGACACAAGCCTAGACACATCTGGGAAAAGAGAATATCAACTGTGGTATTGCCTCCTTCAGACCGGCTGGTAGGAAAGTCTGAGGGGATTTTCTTGTTTCATGACTGATGTGGGAGGTGCTCAGCTCTCTCGGGGTGGTGTCACTCCTGGGCAGGTGGTTCAGGCATGTATAAGAAGGAAGGATAAACAAGCCATGGGGAACACGCCAGTAAGCAGTATTTTTCCATGTCTTCTACTTCAGTTCCTGCCCCTGACTTCCCTCAGTAATAGAGCATGACCAGAGAGTTGTATATTGAAAGAAACCTTTTCCTCCCCAAATTGCTTTGGTCATGGTGTTTTACCACAGCAACAGAAATGATAACTAAAATATTACCCCATGGATTTTCTTCTTGTCAAGTGTCACCTAAGAACCAACAGCTTTAGTCATATATAGGCACTTAATAGAAAGGCAGGATCCTTACACCCAACCCTGTGATTTCTGAATGGCTCCCGTGAACTCATATGTTTGAATGCTTGGTCCACACGGGGTGGAACTGTTTGGGAAGGATTAGTTCACTGGGGTGAACTGGGTGGACTTTGAGGTTCCAAAAGCTCGTAGCATCCCCAGTTAGCTCTCTCTGCCTCATGCTTGTAGATCAAGATGAGCTACTGAGCTACTGCTTCAGCGCCATGCCTGCAGCCATGCTCCCTACCATGATGGTCATGAACTCTAACCATCCCAAGCTGTAAGTCCCAAATAAACTCTTTTTTCCCCTCCAAGTTGCCTTGATAGTGACTCATCACAGCATAGAAAAATAAATAACTAAGACATACCCAAATCTACTGAATTAGAGTCTGCTTTTAAAATTGAGCTCCTTGAGGGAAATCAATTGCACATTCCAGCTCGAGACAACCTGTCCCAGGTCACTCAACAAGACAAGATAGTCATCTAGGCGTCTGGATGAATGAGAGAGACATTCATCAACACTCACCATTTAGGTCATCTCTTGGAATGAGCTCTAGGCCAATGAAGAGGGCACACAGCTCCTTCACCAGGCTGTGATAGGAAAGCGTGCTCCAGCGACGCAGGGTCTCTCTGTCCAGCTGTGGGAGCTCCTCTGGCACATAGAGGCCCCCATCTGGTGCATAGCCAGAGAAGAGGGCTCCCTCAAAGTTGACCCGTGGGGCAATTCCCCGGGTGCTGGTGTACCACATGATCCTGGAAGCCTGCAGAGGAAGAGTCCCAGAGGTGGCTGGTCTTCAAGCTCCCGGCACCCCACAGGATGAAGCTGAGTATACACAGTCCTCTGACCTAATGTCTGAGCCACCACTCACTGGGATATGCATCTCGGACATGGCTTTGGCAGCCCTAATTTGAATCTCATCTTAGTTTTGTTGAATCTTGTATAAATTATGATCCTTCTAATCAAAACAGGCAACTCCACTGAGCCCACTACCTCCAGGTGTAAGTACTGAAGCATGCTGGGAAAAGAGAACCACAATCCTTACCAGTGACCAAGGAAACCTTGGAATGGAGAGAGATCATAGCAATAGCAGGTAGCTGCCATTTTCGACAGGCTTCTTAGTAGGGAAAAGACCAGAATATCTGATTGGCAAAGCTGGTGTGGATGTGGGGAAAGGGGGGCAGTTATTCACTGCTGGTGGGAGTGCAAGCCTTTGCCACCACTATAGAAGCTGGTGTGGCGATTCCTCAAAAAGTTAGAAATGAATCTACCATATGAACCATAAGAATCTACCATATGAGCATCCCAAAGGACGCTCGATCCATTACAAAGATACTGGCTCATTTGTGATCATTGCTACTCTATTCACAACCTACATGAATGGGTAATTGGGAGTCAGTCTGAGAGGCTACCCAGACCTATGAACTAAATGGACTCAGTAGGGCTTTTGTTTGTTTTTGTTTTTGTTTTTTAAGGAGGGAGAACACATGAAGTTGGGAGGGAAAAGTGGTAGGGAAGAACCAGAGGGGAAGGAATAGAACAGATATATGATCAAAACATGTTATAAGCACGTATGAATACTAAACAAAAGACAAAAAAATAAGTTTTTTAAAACTGCAAGTCCCATGTCCCAGGAGACCCTCAATCCCAGGCAAATCAGGAAAGTTAGGCATTATTAGCAATAACCTGTGGCCTACCTCAGAGCCTAATTCTAGAAGGCAGCAGTATAGCTTGAATACTGCCTTTGAAACTCTCTAGCCATGGCTAATTGGCTCTGGCTCCTGGCATGGATTCAGGGCCTTCTGTTGCTTAGAATGGGACGGAGATCACAGCAGAATTTAGGGGTTCCCATGTTAAAGCCCCACAGTAACTAGGGTGATCAATTTGACTACACATAACTCCCAATACCACTTCAGCATGTCTACCCCCCTGTCACGAGAAGGGGAGATCTGGTATTGACCTGGAAGAATTCCATTTTCCTCTTCCTGACCCTGGAGATGGACCCCCTGGTTTTCTGCCATTTCTCTGCCACTGAGCTCCACCTCTAGCCCCGAAGTTGTGGTTTCCTGCTTCAGGTCTCTGACACCTGTGGGTCCACCGTGAGTTCTACATCAGCTGCCATGTGCCACTCTTGCTGCCTACGAATGCATGTGCATTCAGGTGTGCTAATTATCTACCAGGCAAGTCCGACCTTCCGACATTGCAACACAACTTGGCTATCTACAAAGTTCAAGCCTCAGAATGGTGCCATCAGATTAGAAGGGTAAGGGAATAAATGAAATCACACAAGATTTTAAAATAACTGCACAATTCCGTTTTGGGCCTTATTCATCGCTATCTGCAGTCCTGTGCATTAGGCATGCCTGAAACCAAAATATTACTACATAGAACTGGGATGGATACTGTCATGCTGGGATAATGTGTATAAAGAGAAATGACTTTAGGAATCTGGGGTATACAGTCACCCCACACAGGAGCCCATGACAAAGAACAAAAGCAAGGCAACCCCAGAAGCATAATGCAGTGGATAAGCAAGGCAGGCACAGTATCTCAGGAGGTCAGTGGCTCAGCAGTGCCTGCAGTTATCACAGGGAATTCCAAAACACTGTGGACAGTGTTAGTGCTTATGCAAACTGGCCTGAAATCCTCGCTGCATAACTTTACCGGACCAGACTAAAGGAAATGCCACGAGTGAGCTACTGAATCCCCAGCCAAAATGCTGCAGGTGCTGGGACAGGGCAGAAGCAGGTTGGGCTACAAGGAACTGCTAAAAAGGACCATTTCCCCAAAGCCCCGTTCTCAGTGGAATGGACCATATGGTACCCGGCGCAGAGGGGGGCTCGGGATTCTGCAACCCAAGAAAGACTGAACAAGGAACAGAGGAAAGAAAGAGCCTGGCTTGAACTCAGCTCGTGCCAGAGAGTTCTGTGTGAGCAATAAGAAGCTGGCCTGGTTAAGCATAGAGGCCCAAGCTCCTTACAATTCTGACCTATGACTTCAAGGGACAGCGTTCCCATTCTATAACTACAAGAAACACACCTGAAGGTTTTTGTTGTTGTTGTTTTGTTTTTTAGCAAAGCTCAAAAAGGAATCAGTTGCACTTTCATTCGACTGTGTGAGGACTCTGGACTCAAACGTCTGCAGTACATTATCGTGATAATTACTTCTTGGGACTTCTCTGGATTTTATTCCAGAATGGAGATGGGAATAAACACGATAAATAATAATAACAGGGATATCTGCCTTTGCGCCGGGATTCTGGATTCTGCGTCTGGAAAGTCTTGGAGACTCGGGCCCCAGGAGTAGATAGGTTGGAGTTTAAGGCAGGCTCGATGGGGTGGGGGATGGGAGGCGGCGCTAGAACCGCTGGCGAGCTCGCAGAGACCTAAGGCTCCAACACCCCCACCCACCCACCCCGCCTTTGAACACAGCGCACTGCCCTGAGTTTCGGGGTTCTCCCCGCACTGCTGAACCCCAGCTGCACATGGAAAACGCGAATTCTCCACCCGCACTGACTGCTGCCATCCCAATGCCCCAACTGGCGTTAAGACGCTGGCCGGGAAACGAAATTGAGGCGCTGGGGCGGGACAGCAGCCAGGACTCGGACAAATCACCGCGGAGAAAGCGGGGGACGCAGCGGGGCCGGGACGACGTTACCGTGGGGACGCGGAGCTGCCTGGCTACTCGAGTTCAGTAAGCGACAAGCACGGATATGCAATCCTGAGCCCGAGGTCCCGAGTGAGTCTAATTCCAAAGGTGGGGAGGAGCTCCTCCCAAGGGGGCGTGGAAGGGTGGTTGAGGAGGGGCGTGGGGGCGTGGCAGCGTGGAGGAGGCACGTGAGGGGGCGTGGAGGAGGGGCGTGGCGGAAGGGTGGAGAGGGGGGCTGGAAGAGAGGGAGAGCTTTCCTGATCATTGAGCCTCTCAGGCCTTGGATTTTCTTTTACTCACGATCCTCGCTGCCACTCAATAGAATAAACGCTGGTAACGTTATGTTTTGTTTTTATTATCTATCTATCTATCTATCTATCTATCTATCTATCTATCTGTTTTTGAGACAGGGTCTCTCTATATAGCTCTGACCCCCTAGAACTCTCTACCCCCCCCCCCACCCATCGAATGCTGGGATTAAAAACTT
Source organism: Neodon shergylaensis (assembly GCA_025134845.1). Lineage (NCBI taxonomy): Eukaryota > Metazoa > Chordata > Mammalia > Rodentia > Cricetidae > Neodon > Neodon shergylaensis. The sequence continues at coordinate 1,586,121 of JABTXL010003921.1, read as the reverse complement.
TTTGTTTTTAGACGAGAAAACAGATGACAATGTGGGAAGAAGGAAGGCCCTTCTGTCCTTTGATTTTCATGGATCTGACCTGTGCTAAAATCCACCAGATGGGTGCATCGACTTAGCTCAAAAAAAAAAAAAAATCTTACTAGGATAATACTTTTTCTATCAAACATAAATCCGACTCAGTTTCTCCCTCTCCTCTTCCTTGTCTCTACCTCCCCCGCCTCTTCTTCATGGAACTCGATTACCTTGAAGTTCTGATCTTTGGGGCCTCTGTTTCTTCAAGCACACATGCCATCCCCTTGTCATCCACAGCCTCAGGTGTCACCCAGCTGCCGCTGACTAGACTAGGTTGGTCTCCTCCAGAGACTGTCTGTGCTCACGGTATGGGATAGGTCTTCCAAACACAAGATGGCGCCAGAGGCTTGCCATGGAGTTGACACAGGCGTCCGAGGGTCAGCATACCGAGGGGTATAAGTCAGTTAGGGACCTTCTCCAAAGTGTTTCTGTGCTTTCCATGAGGTGTACCTAACCATTCAGAGGCCAAAGAAACTGGTATTCACGAAATGCCACGACAGTCAGCAGTGTTTGTCACAGTGTTCCCAAAGACGTCTTCATGAGCATCCAAGGACAGCAGCACTGTCCACGGGGCTGGCTCTTCCACAGTGCCCTCTGCCTGGCTCTATCAGACCTATAGGACAGCACCATCCTGGGGCCAGAGGGCAGCCGGAATATTCTGTGAAGCTTACTTTGATCCCTCACCAGGGAGAGGACTTAAGGCTGGAGGATCAGCTGAATTGCTCTTTAGGAGCTGCTTCCTGGGGCGTTCATCCCAGGAACTACCATATAAGAGCTTCTTCCATCTTCTTAACAGGCTTTTATTTTAACATATATGTAGATTTAAAACTATACAGCAATTAGTTCTATAAATAATTGGACCAGAGCTGTAGAGGTAAGTTACCTGTTCAAAGCATTGACTGTTCTTCTGGAGCTCAGTTTCCAGTACGCACATGGCAGCTCATAACCAGCTGGAATTCTAGATGAGGAGGGGTGAGGGAAGACCTGACTCCCTCTTTTGACCTCCACTGATACCAGGCATGCAAGTGGTACTCAGGCATACATGCAGACAAAACACTCATACACAAAAATAATACAAAGTAAAAATAAAAAGACCAAGGCAATTTTATAGGCAATCTTGCCCCAGACAGATTGGGTAAAATTCACTTCTGTTGTAATAGGAGCTGCGGTGGGCTGCGGCCCGCCACCCGGCTAGCTTTACCCGAAATAATTACACGGAAACTGTATTCTTTTAAACACTGCTTGGCCCATTAGTTCCAGCCTCTTATTGGCTAGCTCTTACATATTGATCTAGCCCATTTCTAATAATCTGTGTAGCCCACGAGGTGGCTTACCAGGAAAGATCTTAACCTGTGTCTGTCTGGAGCGGGAGAATCATGGCGACTCCTTGACTCGGCTTCTTTCTCCCAGCATTTTGTTCTGTCTACCCCGCCTACCTAATTTTCTGTCCTATCAGGCCAAGCAGTTTTCTTTATTAGTTAACCAATAAAAACAACAGGTAAGATACAAGTCCCACCTCCATCACACTTCTCAAGCTGTCAAAGTTGATTTCAGTTCAGAGGCTGTGCATGTAATTAAAACATACACTAATTTCATTAAGATGACAAAAGAGAGCTGAAAGAAACCACAGGATTAAGAAGGGGGAGCGGGAGGAGGGATGGGGTGGGAACTGGGATTAGTATGTAAAATGAAAAAATACTGTTTTTTAAAGAAAATAAACTTTAAAAAGTTGTAATATACATTCATACACACACACACACACATTTGTTTCTCAGATAGGAAAAGTGTCCAGGGCCCCAAGTGATAGACTGAGTCCCAGGGAGAATGTTGTTACTGTAACCAGAATCCAAGATTTACTGTTATCTACTACTTTCAGATGACTCTCAAAACTACCCTTTATTCAGAAAGCTGGCGGTCTGAGAAGACGGTGGGTTAACTAAACTGGATGATTATTTAATGTTAACATCTTCAGAATCTGCCTTTGACTTCATTTCTAGTTGACAGACGACATAGGGCCGTGGTTCTCAACCTGTGGGCCTCAACCCTCACAGGGTTTGCATATTAGATATTTACATTACGATTCATAACAGTAGCAATTTTACAGTCATGGAGTAGCAATTAAATAATTTTATGATTGGGGGTCACTGATGATTCCTTATGATAGAGGACTGTATTATAGGGTCAGCATTAGGAAGGTTGGGAACCACTGACATAGAAAGGGCGGGGAGACAAAGGCAGTGGGTCTTTCCTTCAGGTCAGGGGTCAGCTGAGACTTGTGATGTCTGAATCTTTCTCCCTATTGTCCCTTCACTCCTGGCTCCTTCTGTGGATGTGTGGGCCGAGACACTTCTCAAAATGCAGAGTCAATTAATTCTGCTGGTATCAACCTTGTACCCTTCCGGGCATGTGGGCTGGCAGGAGAAAACAAACCATCAACTGTGTGCACAGTACTAAGCCGGTGTGATAACAAGCACATGCCGATTCCTTTTCTAAGAGAAGTGTGTCTCTTTAATGCAGAATATGGTAATGGCCCCAGTCCTTCCCTTTGTCCCTTAACACTGTCACTGAGAGAACAAAATGTCAGAGAAGGATTTTGACTCCATCATGGTCTAATTCACCAATAGCCATTTCTAAATCCCTGGAGATAAACAAAACCTCTTCCCCTGCTATTTTTCCCTCTTTATTTTAAAAATAAATTTTATTTTAGATTATATGTGTGTGTGTGTCTTTGTGGAGGTATGTTCACATGAGTGCAGGTGCCCATGAAAGCCAGAAGTAAGTGTTAGATTCCCCTGTAGCTGCAGGTACAGTTGATTGTGAGCCAGTCAGTGTGGGTGTTAGGAAGTGAAGTCTCCTGGGAGAGCAGCCAGTGCTCTTAACCACTGAGTCATCTCTCAGCCCCAGAACATTTTCTTTCTTTCTTTCCTTTTTGTTTTTTGAGAAAAGGTTTCTTTGTAACTTTGGAGCCTGTCCTGGAACTAGCTCTTGTAGACCATGCTGGCCTCGAAACCACAGAGATCTGCCTGTCTCTGCCTCCCGAGTGCTGGGATTAAAGGCATGCGCCACTATTGCCCAACTCCCAGAACATTTCTTATACATATTAAGTCTGTGCTCTTCCCTACTACTCCAAATAATTTCCATCAATGTTGAATTTAATTAGCATAGCATTTATACAAGTCAGGAGATGCCTTTAATATTTTGATATCTGGTTTTACTCAATAACTTTGAGATGGCAGCAGAGTATATTTGACAATGACACAACTAGTCTTATACTTATTTCTGCCCCCTTGTTTTTCTATTACCATCTGAAGAGGGTGTGTGTGTGTGTGTGTGTTAGTCTTTTAAAAATATTTTTAATCACTTTGTTTATCGTGTGTGTGTGTGTATCAGTGTTTGCTTGCATGTGTGTCTGTGCACCATGTGCATGCTTGGTGTCCATGGAAACCATAGAGGACTTCAGATCCTGCTGGTGACCACAAGCATTGTACAGTGAGAGAAGAGCTGGCAAAATCACTAGGCTATACCCAATTTTCAAAACTTTGGAAACCTGCATTTTGAATAGCCTTCGTCATTCTGTAAACCTTGTGAAGCCATGGTGTCCCTCTCTTTTCATAGTGGGATTCACCCCATAATACCTCAGCAGTGTATTAATTGTTGGGCATAACTCTCAGATGCACTGTTTATTGGATGACTTTTCCTTTGGCCATATAATCTTGACATGTAGAATATATACTGGGTGCCTTGAATTCTGGAAAAGGCCTTGGAGAAAGAAAATGCTTCTCACTCAGACATCAGCGGGAACAAAGCTGCCACTTGGGAAGCTGGAAAAGCCAGACTCCTGATCTTACACTACCTGCAATACCGGAGTTTCCCCTTTGATCCAGGCACTTTAGATGTTATCTCTAGGGCTAAGAAATTCCATTCCCTTTTATTTAGCTAGCAAGACTCCTGATACAAACTCTAACTGACCACACAAATGTAGTCAGCACCCAACCCCTCTTTTTCTTATTCTTAGAATTCTGCACTATACAAAGCCCCATACTAAACCTCCAGGTATCTACAGGGGAGTTTCACAGCCATGCCCCCTCTCAGGCAGTAATAAGACAACCAGCACCTACTTTACCATCCTGTTAGCCCTAAGAGATGCATGCTTGATATTACTGTTATTTACCAGAGAGTGGTTAACTATGTCTGTGTGGGTCTATAAACTGGAAACCTTGTGGGATGGGAAGAACAGTGAGGAACATCAAAAGGGGGACATCAAGAGCACGTTAGAGAGAGCATAGAAAGAATAATGGGACATTATAAGAAGACTTATGTCAGATATCTTTAGTCAGTTTTCACCTGCTATAGTGGCCCTTCTGAATCCTGAGAGGCTTACAGGGATTAACTCCCCAACATAAACCTCGATAAGATCCCCTGGAACTGGAGTTATGGATATTTATGAGCCAACACGTGCATGCTGGGAAACAGACCTGGGTCCTCTGCAAGCACAGCCAGTGGCCTTAACTGCTAAGGTGGTACTCTCTAACCCAAATGTGTGTTGTGTGTTTAGAGACGGTTGCTATGAGGGCTGGGACTGATTGCTCAGTCACATCTCTTTCTTCCTTCTGGTCCACATTAAGCATCACTTTGTGTGCATGAGAGTGAGTCAGATTCAAAGAGATTCAAAGGTGTGTTTGTTCATACGAACAGGAAAACTGTACTTGCCCGGTCTGCCCACTGATGCAGAATTAAGTCACTACTCAAATTAGGTGCTTTATGTGCTGTCTTTTTCCTTGTATCCTGAGATCATTCATGAAGCAAATTTCTGGTGGGGGGCAAGCCAGGCTAATTTCCCTGGAGTGTTAGAAATGTCTCGGCCTTGAAGAAGAGGCTCTCTCCAGTTTCTAAGGACTTGCAAGTCAGACTTCCCTCTGTTCAGAAACCTTGAATTGTATAGAACCTTGGGATCTGCTGGGGAAATGGCGCTTACCATGCAAGCATGAGGATGTGAGTTCCAGTCCACCCGAGAGCCCAAGATGGATGCCTGGGGTGTTGGAACTTCCTTGAGCTAGACCTATTCTTACCTGCTTAAACAAATGTGTGCAACCATAGCACTTTCTACCTCCAGAAGGAAACACTAAACTCATTAACACATAGAAGGTGGGGGCAGGAGGGTCAGAAATTGAGGGTCATGTTCTCTGCGGATATAGTGAGTTGGTAGCCAGCTTGGGTGAGACCTGGGGCTGGTGGGGGCTCTTTGGAGTCTGTGCCTCCCTCCCAGAGCTGTTCTCTCTTCCAAAATTTCAAACAAAATCCTAACGACCTCATTTTTTTTTGTTGTCATTGCTGTGGTTGTTATTCTTATTTGTATATGTGTGTGCACATGCACAGCTTGCACGGGTCAGGAGACCACACTTGGAAGTCCACTCTTCTTCTCCCATGTGACCACAGCGACCCAATATTAAGCAAGTGCACTTGCCATCAGAGTCATAGTGCTGGCCCCAACTACTCGATTTCTGTTCCTTGGAAACTGACAGAATGAATGGGAAAATGGGAAATGTAGGAGAAGGACAAACATTCTGAAAGGAGATGTGATGGGGAAACTCTGTCAACCAATCACATCTAGTTAAGGCATGGCTACCTGGAGCCCAGGAAGAAAAACTGGGAGGACCTAGATGCATGCTCTCTCTCTGCGCAGCTTTCGGACAGATAGGAAGTCGGACCTCCCACTCTTGTAGCGTGAGTTTCCCCTTATAAACATTAAAATATAATTGTTATTCTTGAGCTTGCCTGGTTATTTATATCAACCTATTTCACAACACCTGGCGCCTGATTCGTGGGGCCACTAGAGTCTCTGGTAGCTCTGCCAGCCACGGCCATGCCGCATTCATTTGGGCATAGACTGTCCCAGCTCATCACTCAGCTCTGAGTCCCCTAGCCGCCGCCCCTCGACTCCCCTCTCTGCTGCCGCTGCCGCTGCCACCGGTGCGAAATGTCCTGCACACATCCTTCTAGGAATGGCACTGCCCTTGGCACAGTTGCTCAAGCCCCTGGGTAAGCATCCTTGAGTTTACCCTTATCAATCACATTCAGCCCACCAGTTCGTTCAGTGCCCCCTGGTTCTGCCCTCAAGACGCATGGTCCACTTTCCACAACCCCAGCTCCCCCACCTTCTCACTGCCTCTTCATCCTGTCCATCCCAAATCCCCGTATCCTCTCAATAGGACTGACTCCAGCACTCGGTGATCAAAGGCTTAGCGATAACACCCACTGCTGTTAGAGTTTGTTTCTGAGCCCACGTGGCCCCGAGTTCTTTCTCCAGTCTCAGTTTGAAACACTACATCCTCACCTGCTGTGGCGAAGGAGCAGCCCTGACCTTTTTCCTTTTCAGAATAAGTCATGCTTTTTCTTTTTGGGACAAGGTTCCACGAACTGAGGCTGGCCTTCACCCATTACACAGTCAAGAGCTTGGACTCCGATTCTCCTCCTTGCATCTCCCAAGTTCTGGGATTAAAAGTGTTTGCCATTACACCTGGCTTATGCAGTGCCGTGAAGCGTACCTAGGCTGCTTGTCTTTCCTAGGAGACAATAAGGTGTTCCTTTGCTACACCAGAGAGCCTTAGCACACCCTAGAAGTCCTTACTTTGTCACCCTATGTTATGTGACACTAAGACTAGAAGACATGAACAAACTTTGTTCTAGTTTTTATTGCATTTACTTATTTGCGTGTTTGTGTACAAGTGTGCACACATGTGTGCCTAGCACACAGGTACAGCTCAGAGGACAACACTTAGAAGTTGTCCTCCTTCTACCAAATGGGTCCCGGGGATCAAACATCAGATCAACACCCCAGGCATCTTCTACCTTCTCTTCCTCCGTCACTTTATGCTGGTCACAGTGGCCTCCCTTACTTGAGCACTTTCTCCCTGTTGGCGGCCGCTCTACCTTCAGGTATTGGGAAGGGCTGAGGGGGTAGGGGCAGTCCTGCAACAAGATTGCATCACGGAGCAATCCCGCCAGCCCCTAACTACCCTGTTCACTGGAAACGGATAATAGAATGAGAGGCCAGAGAAAGCGAGAAACGCGTGAGTAGGACAAACAGCCACACTCGTACCTGACTGGGGGTTGTTTAAAGTTACCCTCTGCTCCTGCGTATGGTATTGACTGTGCCCACATGGATGAAGGCAGTTACATTAACTCCCACTAGGTGGCAGTATTTGGTCAGGTGTTTATGTTGTACGTGGGACAGGTGTTTACGGTCAGCTCATTTTGGTTTCGATGTGTGTTGGGGAATGGGGTGCGATCCTTAGAGGATGGAGATAGATTTTTTTTTACATTAAAAGGAAAATCTAATTAATCTTCCAAAAGGGCTTAAGAATCGAGGAAATCCTAGTTTTCCAAGAAGCGGAAAGAGAATTGGCAACAGTGGAATTTTCCCATGAGCACTCTCTTCTTCCTAGCCTCTCTCCTAGTCAGGTCCCAGGTGTACACTCATGTCAGTCACAACGCACCTCGCGTTTTTCTTGCTCTCCAAGTGCAGCGTCCTTTATCGCTTTTTCTCACGGCTCTACTGTTTGCTGTTAAGCCGTGATTGTAAAGGAGCAACAGTCTGAAGCGTTTGCGTCTGTTGGACTTTCCACATTGGACTGACGTAACAAACCGAGCTTGGGGTCTCCTCGCCAGGGCTAGGGTACCCATTCCGTGCATCTCCTTCTGATGAGACTAACACGACCATTTCTCGTGGAGCAGAAATTTCCCTCACTTCATCCTCGGGAAACCCCTGTGCTATAGGAGACCAGCGGAGCTGTCTGGAATGCGCAGCAGGAGACTGTAATACTCCTATAGTAGTGGGGGGAAGAGTATGTAACTAATATACATTAAAGAATTTAACCTTTTATAAAAGGAAATGAAACAGATATGCGCCAAAGCATAGACTGCGAGTGAAAAAAGAGATGCGATGGAAAGGGGGTTAAAGCTGTGGGTGGCGGTGGACTTAGGGCTGATGTCTGCGCTGCCCACTTGTCACCAACCAGATAAGTGACACAAAGAACGCTGTTCACAGGCTTGCAAGACTTCCGGACATGACTTATCCAAACCCAGGTGTTTGTCTAGAATGGATGTGACCCAGGGGTGGGGGTGTTAAAACAGAGTCCTTGCCAGTGCTGTTAGTGTCCCGTGCCTCTCTACTTTGGAGGTCAGTGAGGGTGCTGGCTTCACACAAAAAAAGCACTAGAGATTAAAATAGCCGAAGGAAATGGGGTGCATTTGAGGAAGACGTAATCTGGTTCAGAAGATGAGGGGCTATGGAATTCGTGTAAACTTATGAAGCTGCCCCCCCTCCCCCAAACATGCCTGAGATTCATTCCTTAAAGAAGAAACCAAAAAGAAAATGGTTTCCAGAGCACATTAGGAATCCCATTGGCGGTGACATCCCCAAATACCCAAGTTATTTTAAATAGGAAAGAACAGTAGATGAAGAAAGGACCAACTGTCTCAGCTCCAAAATAGCACAGTTGTTTATGCCAAGTGACCAGATGGGCAACCTGCAAAACTGCAGGCATGCATTTATTTGCTTATTTATTTATTCAGGATCTTGCTTGGTGGCTTAGGCTGGCCAGATTTACTCGGTGGGTCCCTCTGGTCTCAGACCCTAAGCATCCGTCCTGCCTCCGTCTCCCTAATGCCGAGATTACAGTTATGTGCTACCACGCCCTGTGAGCATCTGCTGGCTGTGCAGCCCTTCACAGCGGGCTCTTTCTTTTGTAATTCAGTAAGTGAAGTTGTCCACTGAAGATTGGTCCATTGCTGCCCAACGAGGTTGAAACAGAAAAAAAGAAGAAACTGTTTAAGAAGCTGAATTATGAAATGATTTTCAGTGAATCAAAAAGCAAAGGAAAAATTTTAAGTCGGCATAATCTAAAAAATTAGTGGCTATTTTGTAAGGTAAAGTTGTTTTCACCAGAAATGGAGGACTGCCTAGGGTGAGGCGTTGGAGCTGGACATGGTGGTGTCTGCCTTGCAGATGCCTGCCCTATGTCCCTTAGCACATTTTTAAGTGAACACAAATGAGGAAGTATGGGTATTTTAAGCAACATCTCTTAAGTTGGAAAAACCATAGAATGAAGAAAGAATGAGCAGGGTTGAGAATAGATGCTGCGGTATGGGAAAGGAGCTGGGGTAGCAGCTGACCAGACTGGTAGAGAGGAAGCAAGCACCTCACACACCCACAAGTGCAGTTGCAAAGGCTTCCAGAGGGTCCTAGGTATCCTGTGGGCTCAAAGCAGAGGGCCCTAGGTATCTTGTGGGCTCAAAGCAGAGGGTCCTAGGTATCCCGTGGACTCAGCAGAGGTCCTAGGTATCCCGTGGACTCAGCAGAGGTCCTAGGTATCCGGTGGACTCAGAACAGAGGTCCTAGGTATCCGGTGGACTCAGAACAGAGGGCCCTAGGTATCCTGTGGATTTACTCAGAGCAGAGTGCCCTAGATACCCCATGGGAGGGTCCTAGGTATCCTGTGGACTCAGAGCAGAGGGTCCTAGGTATCCCATGGACTCAGAGCAGAAATCGTAGATATCCCATGGGCTCATAGCAAAGGTCCTAGGTATTCCGTGGACTCAGAGCAGAGGTCCTAGGTATTCCGTGGACTCAGATTAGAGGTCCTAGGTATCCCGTGGACTCAGAGCAGAGGGTCCTGGTACCTGTGTGCTCAGAGCAGAGGGCCCTAGGTATCCCGTGGGCTCAGAGCAGAGGGTCCTAGGTATCCCGTGGACTCAGAGCAGAGGGCTCTAGATATCCCATGAACTCAGAGCAGAGGGTACTAGGTATCCCGTGGACTCAGAGCAGAGGGCCCTAGGTATCCCGTGGACCCAGAGCAGCTGTTGGAGGACACAGAACTGGAACCATGAGCCGGCTCTCTAATGCTGCCCTCTTACTGCCCTGATGTGACAGGTCCGGTGAGACATATAGAGTCCATCTAAGGTGCGTCCTTGACAACGGGGGTGACAGGTGCACTCAGGACATCACCTGAAAAACCTCAAATACATCTCAGGACTCCGATTTCCATGATAACAAATAAGCTGCTAATAACTTCTGGTCAGGCATGGCAGAGTATGGGAGTTTGAATGTAACTGGCCCCCATAATCTCATAGGGAGTCACACTATTAGGAGGTGTGGCTTTGTTGGAGTGGTATGGCCCTGTTGGAGGAAGTGTGTCACTGTGGGGGTGGGCTTAGAGGTTTCCTATACTCAGAATACTGCCTAGTGTCTCAGTTGGCTTCCTGTTGCCTGCAAGATGTAGGACTCTCAGCTATTTCTCCAGTACCACATCTGCCTGCCTGCCACCCAGGCTCCCCATCACAATGACAATGGACTGAACCACTGAAACTGTAAGTGAACCACCCCAATTAAATGTTTTCCTTATAGAGTTGCTGTGTTCATGGTGTCTTTTCACAGCAATAGAAACCGTAGCTAAGACATGGAACATGTATGCCATCCCAGAACTCAGGAGGTTGAGGGAGGAGAATCCCAAATTTGGAAATAACTCGGGCTATTTAGTGAGTACCAGACAAGGCAGGACTGCAGGGCAAGATTCTGTCTCAAAAGTGAAAATAATTCACACATACCACACACACCCACCTACACACATATGGTGTGGGATATTTGTTCGCACTGACACTCCAGGACTTCTAATAAAGTTACAACTTGAATCAGAGGGTGTAGCCAGCAACTGGCTGACTGGAATTAGCCATAGATATGTTGGAGGACCAAGAGAGTCAGATAGAGGGGTACAGAAAGAGATGAGAAGGGACTTGGAGAGATTGTGTGGGCTTTTTCATCTGGGAAACGAGGAGAGTGGGGCAACTGATCATTCCTATCATTCCTCTGCTGTTCTTTCTTTGGATTTATCAGGTTTTTATCTCAACTTCTGACTCCCAAGTTTTTATTAATACTAGAACAATTAAGGTAAACAAATTTCAGGCACACACACCTCTATGCTCGTACACACCTATAGCTGCCTGGGGGCCAGCCTTCAGCAGTGCAGAACTCAAAAGGAATCTACAGTGTTGGTGTGTAATAGACTTTTCTATCGGAGGGGGTTAGGGAAAAAGACAACCATATTCTTGATGGTTTCCTTTATTCTCTATTCTTCTGTATTCTTTCCATGTTCTTTCATTGTCAGTTGAAGGAAAAAGGCACTCCAAGGTGAAATTTTAAGGCCCAGGTCTAGTTTCTTCTGATGAACTGAATTTGGATCCCAAACAGCCATACAAAGGTGTATTCATTGATTGCTACATAAAGTATTTCTGCATACCAAGGTTCCTAATCTTAACTTACATGTCTTACTGAAGGGGAGTATCACATGCCTCCATGACTCTAGTCCTTTATTATGTATTGTGTGTAATACACACTAATACAAGAGCCTCAGGTGTGCCTTGTAGGGCCCATATTTCTATAATGTATGTGGCCAGAATTTCAGGGCACAATTTACACCTGCCACTCAAAAGGTGGTCACCTAGCCTTTCCAGACAAACTGCCGCCATCCTAAACAAAGGGTCAGGATATGCTAATGTCACTCTGCTCCTTCTCTGTAATTTGGGAGATCGCCTGGGAAAGAGGTGTCAATTCAGTCTATGTGACAGAGTAGCCATAGTTGCAGACATGACCTAAGACCCGCGACCCAGGAAACAGAATGCTAATGAACTTCCCCCTCAGTTTACCTTTTGATATAAAAGCTGATTGGACAATAAACGCTTCAGATATTGCTGTGTGAACTGTGCCTCAATTATTCCCACACCTCCGCACTGGTCCGAGAGATAATTTATGTTGGGGCTGGACCTCAACAGTACCTGAGGTGTCTTGTGACCAAGGTTATAGGATGGCTGCAATGCTCCTTCAGCGAAACAATCATTGTTTTCTTCAAGGACTCTTCAAAGTCAAGATACTGCCAAAAAACAGCTGTTCATTTTAATATGTACCCCATACAGTGATTCTGCTGAATTGCTACAGAGTACAGGTAAAATAAATATATTGTTCATCTCCCTTACATGCTCAAACACAAAGTCATTCAATAATTCATATACATTTATATCTAAGTAACCTGTTGTAGATTAACAGAACATGAGCAAGCAGAAAGTATTTTTTTCATAACCAACTCTTTTGTTGGCAGGCTGCATGCTGTGATTACAAAGAAAGAATCTGTCTTTTACTATTTATCTTGAAAGTTAATCTTATAAGAAATCTTAAAGGAATCACAAACTCAACTTTTATACATAAAAAACAATCAGCTATACTTAGATCTTTAGGATGTATACCCATTTATTAATATTTTTTTATCTCAGGAGATTGAGGGCAGGGATAGTAACAAGGAATTAATCATCACCTTTGATCATCAATCAATCCTAGCAAGAAAATATGTCAGTTAGTAACACTTGGTCTGCTTTTTTTTTTTAATTTTTACCTCAGCTATGTGTTGTAGGAGGCCGCTTGTTTGTTCCTGGCTGCCCAGACCCAAAATAACCACACAGAAACTGTATTAATTAAATCTCTGCTTGGCCTATTAGCTCTGGCTTCTTATTGGCTAGCTCTTACATCCTAAACTAGCTCATCTCCATTAATCTGTGTATCGCCACATGGCTGTGGCTCATCGGGTGAAGTTCCATCTCCAGTGTCTGTCTCCAGTGGGGCTACATGGTGTCTCTCTGACTCTGCCTTCTTTCTCTCTATATATCTCTTTCAGCCTGGCTATATTCTGTTAAGCTATTGACTGAAAGCAGCTTCTTTCTTCATTAACCAACAAAAGCAACACATGTATAGAAGGACTTGCCACAGCAGCTATGTGTCCTTGTGAACTTTAAATTGTTTTCTGGGTTTTTCATCTTAAGGCTATTATCAAAACATCTGATCTAACCTGAAGTTATTTTAAAGTTTTGTTTCAGCTAATCATACACACCGAGACCTGTGACTACATCTTTCAGCATTAAGATTAAAGGAATTTGAGCCAGTCTGACTCCTGGGAGTCAATTGTTTTTCTTAATCATTAACTTGAGCTACAGTCTATTCAGCTCCTTAGATGAAACTCATAGTCCATAGCTATGTAACATTTCCTTGTATTTATTTTTATTCATCAAAAATATTAAAAAATATTTAAACTAACATTATTATCGATTAGACAGTACAGCTTAGGAAGGAATCATCTTCATAATAATCCACAGATAAAAATGCCAAGTAGAATGGGATATTTCCATGAGATATCACACTACATTACAGGCAGTGGTGATCTCCACACATCCATTCACATCATGCCAGAGTGGGCACATGTGTGCACAGGTATGCAGAAAAGGACTTCTAAACTATTTTTCTATAAACTCCAGAGACCACAGTCTGTGTTGGGGTCTTAGGGCACACCCTGCTGTAGGCTGCTGTAGCTGTTAGTTTGAAGCTTCTCACGCTATCTTCTGGAACATCAATGCCCACCCTTGACACAAGCCCTCATATGCATGTGTCTAACCAGAACCTTCCAGATTTGTGGTTCTTGACCTTGGGCCAAACGCTGCAGTCCTTTCCCGACCTCTCCCACTGGCCTCAGAGCCCAGCTGCATTTGTGGATACACATGCACACTAGCGGCCTGCCAGGCTTCTTGCTGCCTGGCCCTGATGGTTCACTGGTCACAGGGTGTTTGCGCTGACTTAACTCTCCACGTCATTTATTGCCCCCTAGCCGGGAAAGCCCTGACTGCCTTATCTTTTTCTTTGCTGGAGGTTTTAGTATCACTTCTGTTGTTGTAATCAAATACTGAAACTGAAAGCAATGTGGGCAGGAAGGGGCTTATTTCAGCTCAGAGTACCAGGTTCAAGTCCTCCATGGTGGGGAAGTCACGTCGGCACGACCTTGAAGTAGCTATTCAGCTCTATAGTCAAGAGCAGAGGGAAATGGATGTGTCTCCACTGGCACAATTCAGAATCCTCCGCCTAAGGAATGGTGGTCACTTTTAGGTTGGGACTTCCCACCTCAGTTAACACTCCCATAGGCCATCCTAACTTAGAAGATCCCTTACTGAGACTCTCACACCGGGTCAAACTGTTTCAGGGTAGAGACCTGAAGACCACACTCTCAACCACAGAATGAATTCAGAGTCTGTATTAAGCTGCAAGCAACTGCCTGGAAAGAAACATTTCTCACAGAGCAGTCCTGAATGCATTTTACAGGGAGTTTTTAAAGGCAAAGAACAGAAAAGCTACATCCTGGTTGGCAGTTGTAGGAGGAAATAAAGCAACCAAGCAGTTTAAACTACACACTTAGATGGGGCATTTGAACCCCAAATTTCTAGAATGGGGTTAGCAAACAGCGGCTAAGAACAATGCCTAAAATATCGACCAGGGAGACAGACTGTGATGAACCACAACTATAAGAGCACAGTATAGAGACGGAAGTGTTCCCTAACATGGACGATTCTATACCAGACACTGTTTACTTTGGTGCCTCTCTTAATCATCAGGATAACACTCTGAGTTGATCACTGTTATTTTCTCATTTTATAATAGAGGTAACAGAAGCCAAAAAAGGGGAAATAGCTGTGACCAAGGTCACAAGGTAGGGAGTGTTCGCATTTGGGGTAGAAGCAAGCACTGGATCCCAGGGACCCCATTTTAACTTCTTACACCTCCCCAGTTAGAGAAGGCTGTGGAAGAATCAGTGGCTATGAAGGCTGAGCCCGGGACCCAGGCAGTCCCAGTTAGTAGGTGGTGATGTGTTCAAGAAAGAGGGACCCTATGAGCAGGGGGTGCAATGTGACTGGGAGGGTGACAGGAGGGAAAAGAATTGGAAGAGCAACCACAGGGAAAGGAGGATCCCTGGGGCCATCCCAGGACTCAGCCTCTTCTGCAGGCTAACCACTTACTGCTTCCAGCATCTCGGCTATGAAAAGACTCTGGATCCTGCTATCAACCTGGGTGCTTTCCATGAACCCTCATTCATGTAAAAGCACAGATGTGTTCTGAAGTCTGCAATGCCCTATGGGGACGGGAGGGGATTCAGTGGTATCTTTCTGAGAGCCTTGCCCCAGAGGACACAGGATGCCTGGGTGAACTCAGGCCCTGTTTCATGCATGCTGTCCTGGCCCAACTACTAATACCTCCGTCGTTACTTCAGGGATAATTTGATTCTGAAGATAAGCTTTCTGGCCCTCTGCTATGGAGGCCATAATCTTCTTATTCCAAGATCCAAGCCACTGAAGTAGGAGGGGATGGGGAGGAGAGCGAGCGAGAAGCAGAGAGCTGCGGAGGCGGGGGTGGTCTGGCCAGAGGATGGTCCTTACATAAAGTGGCTTGGTGGCTGGGGATGCAGCTCAGTTATAGAGTGTAAACTCTAGCACCACATAAACCGGGCAGAGTGACACCGGCCGGAACTCCCAGCACTGGGAGGTACAGATGGGAGGATTAGAATTTTAAGGTCAATGTCAGCTATCTAGTGAGCTTGGGGCCTGCATGAGAACCTGTGTTTTTAAAAAATTACTTGGGAAGATATCGACAGGCCTTGCCGCTGACCTTCTCTGTCAGAAGCCAACGGCCTTGCTTACCCATAGATTTGCAATGAGTGTGTGAGGCCCCTGGGTTGCCTGCTTTTCCAACTGTTTCCTTTATGTGCTGTGACCTTGCAGAGACAGAAATTCTGCAGGGGCCATCCACTAAGAATAAACCAGCCATCCTCTAAGCATCTGCCAGCCATCCAAAACCCGTCCTCTAAGCATGCGCCAGCAACCAAAAGCCTGCCAGTGGGACGAAGGTATGTGGCATCTCTTGCAGATACTCTCTGCTTCCAGAACAGTTGCTAGGGCCAGGTGCCACGGCTCACTGTCTCAGCGCTATACCTCACAGTTCTCTAACAATCCCCACCATGTCTCAGCTCTGAAAGAAGATGCTCTCATTGTCTCACAGCTGATCAGCCACCATCTAAGCCTGACCTCTACTGAGTGGAGGATGTGGGGGAAATCTTCAGTTACAGCATCTCCCAGGCACTGTGCTCCTGGCTCTCAGAGTCCTCCAAATCAGTACCAGGGAAAACCTTTAGCTAAGTCAGGGTAACTTCACCTCCTCAGGGCAGTGAGGTGTGTGGTCCTAGCCAGCAGTGTCAGCTGGCTGTGGGCCGTGGGAGCAGTGGACAGGTGATAGCAGAGATCCGGGGCTGCGGGTCCTCTCACCTGCCCCTCCCTCTGAAGCCTGCGCAGCCCAGGGTAGCCAGTGGACGGTGCGGTGCGTCTGCTCTCTCTGTTCCTGCCGTTCCTGGCAGCCTTGTGCCTCAGGCTCAGCAGGACCTCTGCCTCTTCTGACTGCTCTTTATTTCCACCTCTCCATATACAGCATTCCACATCAAAATGAGGAATGGAACAGGCATCTCCTGATCTGCCCATGAGAGAGGTGAGTTGTCACGTGTTTCCTCTATATAGGCCTTTTCCAATGGCCCATTGTGGAGGCAGATGTTTACCTTGGCCAATGTCTCTGCTATTGCTTGGGTGACTTTTATTTATTCTTTCGCTCATTCGCTTACCCATTCGTTTTGAGCCTGCGTCTTGCCAGGTACCCCCGAGTGGCCTTAAACTCAGCATCTTTCTGCTTCTGCCTCCTAAGGACTGAGATTACAGGTCTGCATCACTGTGCCCAGGCCAGAGAGCTGGGATTTTCCTGGATCTTAGCATTTGTTTTTGGGCCACTTAAGTATTCTCTGCGCATTTCTAGATCACATCCCACGAGTTTGAATGCTAGCAAAATAAGGCCTGACATTTTCTTCCATCCATAATTTCACCCCACTTCCACTGAATGCCAGAACATTGTGGGTTGGGAGATTATTGGTTCAGAGTATGGAGACATGACATGTTGTTATCCAATGTCATGTATGGCAATCAAGTTCATAGCAGGGCCTTCCTTCCCACCTGGACCCCTCCTCACAGGACAGTGAGGATTTACACTCAGCACATCTGCAGCCATCTTGTTCTGACCAAGCCAGGGCCGAATGTCAGGGTGATTTTCTGACCGAAGAGCAGTGTCTTGAGGAAGGGTCACCCTTTTCTACTTCACCGGCTGTCTCCCCTTCCAGGCTGCCCTTCCGTAGAGTCAGGCCCTCCCACCACTTTAACCTCTTCTCCTTGCCACTTTCCCCATCCCAACAGCAGCCAAACAAGATGGGCTGAGAAATACTTGGTGTGCTGAGGTACGGGTCAGGATGCACAGAGCACAGCTTGTCTTTTCCTGTCTCCGCTGGGATAGGGCCACAAACCTCCCCAAAGGACAGAAGCCCATTCAATTCAGCGATGTCCCCAGACTTCACTCTGCAGATCTGCTGTCCAGGAGACCTCAGTGGCTTCTGCAGCAGTGCCTGCCATCAGCTCTTCGGTTGTTGTTCCTATTTGATGATGTCAGAGCGATTAATAGCCACAGCCTTTTCATCCACCTCAGCATTAACCAACAAGTGACAGAGGCTGCCACCTTCCACAGCACAGGTGCCTACTAAATGCCTCTCTACCCACCTCATTGATGTGGAGTCCCACTACTATCAAGTTCATTGCAGCTACCAATCTCTAGGGATCCAATCTTAAACAGTCAGGCTCCATGCCAGCTGTCAGCCATATCCTGCCCCCAGTTTGCAGGATTATGCAGTCTTCCTCCCATAGCTGTATCTCCCATCTCTCCTTTGGCCCAGAATGTGCCTTGGGGAGTCACAGAAGACAGAACCCTGTCTGTGGAGGCTGTCATGACTTGCTCAAATGGAACCCCCCTCACTTGGGAGAGGAGGACGTCAATTATGGAGCAATTTTTCAGTCCCAACTCTCATCCCACACTTACACAGCAGTGCAGGGCAGCCAAGAGGAGCCATCTTGCATTAGGTCTTGGCCTGTTATCTGATCCAAAACATCACCCAAATCCTCCTGTCTTCTGAGAGAGAGGTAGACAATGGATTTCATAATCAGGTCATCCAAAATCATCCAGCTGGGCTGGAGAGATGGCTCAGTGGTTAAGAGCACTGACTGTTCTTCCAGAGGTCCTGAGTTCAATTCCCAGTAACCACATCGTGGCTCACAACCATCTATAATAAGACCTGGCGCCCCCTTCTGGCATGTGGGAACACGTGGAAAGAATGCTGTACACATAATAAATAAACAAATCTTTAAAAAAAAAAAAGACAAAATCATCCAGCTGATACGGGGTAGAACCAGAGGGCTGGAGAGATGGCTCCACGGTTAAGAGCATATGAGCTATCATTGATGAAGATAATGATTCATGATTGCCAGGGCAGCCCTCCACATGAGTAAGGGAGATGACAAAGACCTAGTATGGTGTTTTAGAAAAAAAAAATCAAAGAAATTGAGGATTTTGGGGAGGGTTGTTTTGTGTGCTAACACATTTGGGGCCACTTGGGGAAACAACTTTATTTGTTCTCTATTCAACATCAGGTAACCATTTCATGATTTCTTTTCTCACTTTCAGGACATGTCTTCAAGAGAATCAGCAGAAGACTTTAAATAAATAATTCTTCACTCCATATTTAACTGTACAAAATTAATAAAGAGAGCTTTATGTTGAAACATTTCTTCTTGATGTCTTCCCATCAATGATGCTGGTTTTAAGCATGTGTGTGTGTGTGTGTGTGTGTGTGTGTGTGTGTGTGTATGTAGGTTTCCTAGAGGTCAGATGTTAGCAGATCCCCTGACTGGAATTTCAGACAGCTGTGAGCTGCCCAATCTGGGTGCTTGGGGTTCAGACTCTGGTACTCTGGAAAAGCAGCAAGCATCTGTGACCATTGAACTGTCTATCAAGCTTATGAGAAGGCTGAGTGGTGGATGCCAGATAAAAGAGAAGTGAGTCAGATGGGAATTCCCTCCCTGTTACAGGCAGAGCAGAAATCAGGAAAGGGAAGGAGTTGTCTGAATGCTAATTTGTTCCAGGAAGCTAGGGGCTTATAAGGGTTGATTTGAATTGCATCTCTCTGAAAGTCTCCCCTGAAGTCCTCACTCATACCCCACTATCTCAGAAACAAGATTATTGCAGATACAAATGCTTAAAATGAGGTCACTATGACGTGGGGTGCTGTGGGATAGTGCTCTTGTACACTGTAAAGATTTGTCACTCATATTGGTTTAATAAGACACTGAATGGCCAGTAGCCATGAAGGAAGTGTAGGCAGGGTGATCAGACTAGGAGAACTCTGGGAAGAGGAAAGGCAGAGATACAGTCACAAGCAAGATGCAGAGGAAGCAAGACGAGAATGTCACACTGAGAAAAATTGCCAAGCCACATGCCTAAACATAGATAAGAATTATGGGTTAAGTTGTAAGAGCTAGTTAGTAATAAGCCTGAACAATAGGTCAAAGAGTTTATAATTAATATAAACCTCTGCATGTTTACTTGGGACTGAACAGCTGCTGGACCATATGGGACAGAAACTTCTGTCTACAGTGGAGAGGGTGTGCCATAAGCAAGATAATAAAAACTCAGAGACAAAAATTGGGGTTCATCCTGAAGATCAGAAAAGCAAAGTAGTCAGCCACTGGGTCTTACCTTGACCTCAGTCTGAAATGGTGTTTCTGCCTCCAGGAATCTCAGAATGAGACTGAACCTGAGAGCTGTTTCCTCTCATTTTATAATTCTATCTATGACTAAGATTAAAGGCATGCACCACTGGGATTAAAGGTGTGTGCTCCCACTGCCTGGTCTGTAAGGCTGTTTTACTCTCTGATCTTCAGGCAAGTTTTATTTATTAAAATACAAATGAAATGCCACTACAGGTGCCCTAATTCAGAATGACTGTTGTCATTCTTTAAAGGGGAAATTTGGAAACAGAGGCATACCTAGCTACTATGCAAGTGATGACTGAAGTCACCCAACTCAGTGAGAAGCAGTTGCTGGAGGCCAGGAGAGCAACCTGGAACAGATACTTCCCTCAGAAGAACCTGGGCCCTGCTCACACTGCATTGCATGCTTCTGGCCTCCAGAACTGTGGGCGCACTGAGGTGTATTGCTTAAGGATGTGTAGTGTGGAACAATGGCAGCTACAACAAATGAACCCAGCTCTCAGACACCATAGCGGCCAAAATGTGCCGTTTCTGCCTGCCCTCTTCACATTAGAAGTGACACTGTCACTGGTGCCTTGCACTATTTCACACACACCATTAGCACATGTTTGTCCCAACTCTCAACAAAATTTCATCCTTCATGGAGTGGTCTTCTCCCCACCCCCAGTATTCAATTCTCCTTTCACAGCGCACAGACATGTCCAAATGGATGACTGAGTTTTAAGAAAGTTTATTTATGGACACTGAAATGTGAGTTTATGTATTTCACATGCCATAACATATTGCTTATTTTGATATTTCCTTTTAAAACAGAGGCTCAACTATATAACCAAGGCTAACCCTGAACTTTTTGTTGATGTGGGACTCTCCTCTGTATGCTGTGATTACCATTGGTTAATAAAGGAACTGCCTTGGGCCTACAGCAGAGCTATAGGGGAACAGAGCCAGGCAGGGAAAACTTAACTGAATGCTGAGAAAAAGAGGAAAAAGAAGGGAAGAGTCAGAGAGAAGCCACGTAGCCCTGCTGGAGCCAGGCAGAACTTTAGCCAGTAAGCCACAGTCACGTAGCAATACACAGATGAATAGAAATGAGTTAAATTAATATGTAATAATCAGTCAATAAGTTAGAGCTAATGAGTCAAGCAGTGATTTAATTAATATAGTTTCTGTGGTGTTGTTTCAGTTCTGGGTGACTGGGATGAACAAACAGCCTCCTTCAACATCTTGTCTTTCTGATACTACACTCTGAGTCTGCTGAACATTTACACATGTTCTACAAGGGGCAGAAACAAGGGGCAAGGTGATTCAGACCTTACAAGGGCAATCTCAGTTTTGGCAGCCTCTCTATGTTTATTTAGTTTATGCTAACCATTCTAATCAATAGCTCAGCTTCTGCTTCCCCTCACAGGTTTACGTACCCCTTCCTCCCTGTTTGATAGCTGCAAGTGTCCTCTCCGTCTGCCTCCGTTTCACCAGCACCAGTCCTTGGAGATGCTTTTTCTCCTGCCTTAGAAATGGGTTTCTTCTTGGGTTTACTCTCATTCCCGGAGCTGAAATGGAGTTTTGGGAAACAGAGAGATCCATTATTTGTGGGTCTTCAGAAGACAGGTAGAAATAGTGTCTGTATTTTTGTAAGAACTTGGAGCTTACAGGAAATAAAGATAGTATACCAGTCACAAATTCCAGACTACTGAAGAGCTAAATAACCAAATAAGAAATATTAGAAATAGATCTGACAGCCAGGCATGATCCTGTCTGCTTTCAGAGGCTCAGTTCAAGGTCATCCTCAGCTACACTGGAAGTTAAGGCCAGCCTAGGTTACACGAGACCCTGTCACAAAAGAAAACAATGAAACTAAGAAAGAAAAAGAATAGAAATATGTAAAATAGTTAATCATTTCAAATATAGAAAACTTTTTATATAAAACACAAAGATCATAAGAACACATTTAGTGGATTGGACTTTGTAAAAATTTTGAATTTGTATATGAAAAAAGAAAGTAAATATAATTTCCACACAAAAGAACACTGTGGGAGAACACAATATGGCTTGTGTAATGAAAGCTACAAGAATATAAAACTCACCCAATATCAATAATGAAAAAAAAATCCAAGTCGGAGCTGGAGAGATGGCTCAGAGGTTAAGAGCACTGGCTGTTCATCCAGAGGTTGTGAATTCAATTCCCAGCAACTGCAAGGTGGCTCACAATCATCTGTAATGAGATCAGGTGCCCTCTTCTGGCCTGTAGGCAGAACACTGTAAATCTATTTAAGTTAAAAAAAAAATTCAAGTCATTGCAAAGATAGATCAAGAACCTTAAACAGACAACTCACAATATGTGCATATTTTCACTGAACGTGTAAGAAGAAGTGTTCAAATACAAAGGAGCTCGCCAGAGTAACAGTGGCTATGCCCAAGGCTGTAAAGATGTGACGAAAGGCTCCAGCTTCAGTGGTGGAGGGACATAAACTAGTGAAGTCCACGAAGGACATCACTTACAACATCCCTTAACATGTGTCAAGTCCCTAGCGCCTAGCAACACCACTGGTTATCTTCTGAAGAAGCATTATTTATGTGTACACAAAGCTTAAAGGGTGTGGCAAGCATAGCCTGGGCATGGTACCTCCATAATGCCAGCTCTTGGCGTGCAGAGGCAGGAGGATCTGCCTACCCTGTCTTAATAAGCAAACAGGGCTTGGGGATGCAGCTCAGAGGCAGTGTCGCTGGTTAGCGGACTCTAGGGTTGGGTGTGCCCAGCTTCTTGGTCCTCTCATCCACCGAGTTAAAGTAAGTCTCACAGACTTTATTCAGAGCTAAGAGATAATATAGGCTATAGAGAAGTACATCATCAAGATTAGTGGTGGGCCACGTGAGTACTTGAGGGTCCCAGGCTACAGCCTATCTCACTGTACTGGGTTTAAAAGATGGAGGATTGGCTAATAAGGGCTATAGTTTGAGTCCTTCGCTATTTTGGTGCTTCCTTCCTTTGTAATTTGGAGGATGTCTTATAGAGATGCTAATTCATGGCCTACATGACTGCTAGCATACAGGTAGATGTGGACATGACTAGAGCCCACTCACCTGGTTGCCTAGGAGACAGTCTAATGTGTTTTCCCGCTCAATTTATGTGAGGATATATAAACTACTTAAAAAATAAACGAGGGATCTTGCCCTTCCATGATGACCATGTAAGCTGCGTCTGATTAGTTAGGGAATCTGTGTTGAACCCACATGGGCTTCAACATCTTTACATTTTTTTCTCTTTATCATTAGCTTTGGATCATTTGATTGATGATGGACCGTGGTACAATTTTCTTCCTCTTACTTGTGCTTGGGATTGGTTGAGCCTCTGCCTGTCAACAGTTTTAACAAAATTTGGAGAGGCTGTTGAGATGGCTCATTGAGTGAAAGTGCTTGCTGCCAAGCCTGATGTCCTGAGTTCAATACCTGGAACCCACATAATAGAAGGGGAAAGGTGACTCCTGCGGTTGTCCTTTGACTGCCATCCATGTGCATGCATGAATATGTAAGTACACAAATAAGTGAGACATAAATAAGTACATGCAAAATCGGTAGGCTATTGTTTTCCAAACTGTTCTACTCCTGCCTTGGCCAGCTCAAAGTTCAGCTCACCAATGCTGTATTTTCTAATTAGAATCTTCTCCGTGTCTGGGTTTATATTTATTTGCCTCTTTGGGTTCATTGTTTTTCCTTTGTTTGGTTGTTTTTGTTTTTGCAATATCCAGTCTTTTAGTCCCATATAGATCAATAAAATATTTTTGTGTGTATGCATGTGTGTATGTGTGCCCACAGAGGCCAAGTGGGGGCATCAGTGGCTGTGAAACTGGAGTCACAGGCAGTCGTGAAACACCCCATGTGGGTTCTAGGAGCTGAAGTTGGACCCTCTGGAAGAGCCATGTGTGCTCTTAACTCCCGAGGCATCTCCTCACATAAATTGAGCGGGAAAACACATTAGACTGTCTCCTAGGCAACCAGGTGAGTGGGCTCTAGTCATGTCCACATCTACCTGTATGCTAGCAGTCATGTAGGCCATGAATTAGCATCTCTATAAGACATCCTCCAAATTACAAAGGAAGGAAGCACCAAACCTCCTAACTCTTAAGTCATCAGCTTTAGCCAACATCTCTTTTTAGATGATCTACATTTATAACAAAAAAATTAAAAACAGCACATCCTGGCTATTGTTAAACAAAGACAGCTTGTCTACAGAGTTTGTGACACCTCAGACCAGGCTTATGGCTCTTGTGCCATACAAAAATATGGGCCTACATAAAGAAACCAGGAAAATGCCCGTTGCATGGAAAGAACAGCAGTAGAGACACCATCAGACTTCACGTGGGAAACAGCACAAGCATAAGGAGCGTTATGCTTTAAAGAGATGAGAGAAAAACAGGCCTGACAACCTAGAATTCGACAGTAGCAAAAAGATCTCCCAAGAATGAAGGGAAAGACAAATTGTATCAGGCAAACAAAAGATGAATAAACTCATATATAGCAGTTCCAAGCTACAAGAAGTAAAAAGTTTATCAGTGTATTTTTATCCTGAGTATGTTCCTTTAACAAAAAAAAGGGTGTGTATTTGTGTGCCTGCTATTCCTATGTGTATCATGTGCCTGCAGCTACTCTGAGAGGCCAGAAGAGGGCGTTGAATGCCTTCCAACAACAGTTACAGGTTGAAAGCTGCCTGACATGGGTGCCGGGAACTGAACCAAGTCCTCTGCAAGAGCTGCACCTGCTCTTAACTATTGAGCCACCTTTCCAGCTCCATATATATTTAAACATGCACACACATGAAAGAGAGAGAGCGTGAAAGAGAGAGAGAGCGTGCTTTGCTCATGTTCATCTCCCAGCCCCTCTCTTGTGTTCCCATCTTGTCTCTCTCTCAAAAAGCTTTCTTTGTACTCTCCCTTAAAAACATCTGTGTTCCGTCTATGAGAGAAGACAGGGGCCTTGGTCTTCTTCAGTCTAGCTTACTTTACTTAACATGATGATCCTCGTACATCTACTTTTCTGCA
Organism: Neodon shergylaensis; assembly: GCA_025134845.1. Taxonomy (NCBI): domain Eukaryota; kingdom Metazoa; phylum Chordata; class Mammalia; order Rodentia; family Cricetidae; genus Neodon; species Neodon shergylaensis. The sequence goes on along the minus strand of JABTXL010003921.1, from coordinate 1,561,468 downwards.
GATTCCAGTCCCATTGTTCTTTACAGCTAGCACAGCCCCACTGTGTATATGTATCTTCTTTACTTTCCTTTTTGAGGGGGCCAGGCAGCTGAATTCACTATGTAGCCCTGCATGGTACTGAACTTTCGATCCTCCTGCCTCCACCTCCCAGGTTCCCGCCTATTTTCTTTATCCATTCATCTGTTGCTGGACATTTAGGTTGAGTTCATACCTTTTGAAACAATATTTTATCTATTTATTTATTTAGTGTGTGTGTGTGTGTGTGTGTACATATGAGAGCAGTGCCTGTAGAGGCCAGAAGAGGGTGTCATTGACAATTGTAAGCCACCACACATGGGTACAGGGAACTAAATTCAGGTCCCCTGAAATACCAGGAAATGCTCTTAGCAGCTGAGCCATCTTCCCAGTACCAAGCATGTACCCAGGAATAGACACCTGAGTGATAACGGTGACTCTATTTTTTTGAGGAGTCTCCATACTAATTTCCATAGTGGTTGCAAAATTTCCATTCCCATTAGCACTGCATGATGGTTCCTTTTCTCCTGACCCCGACCAGCATATATCTAGCTTCTTTGCCCTGTTCTTACTAAGGTAAGATCTCAATACAGTGTGAGTTTGCATTTTCCAGAGAGTGATCATTTTTCTATAAATTGTCACTATTGGTGTTTTGAAAAACTCCTTTATCAGTCATTTGTGTTTTTACTTTTTAAAAAAAAATAACGTTTAAGTAAGTTGCCTACTTATTGACTGAGCTGTTTGTTCTTTGGGTTTTGTGTTGTCGTCGTCGTCGTCGTCGTTGTTGTTGTCATTGTTGTTGTTGTCGTTGTTGTTGTGCTAGCTCTTTGTTCAGCTGACAGCTCCTGTCAGTCTTCCCTGTTCTGTGGACTGTCTTCACCGGGCAGTGCTTTCTTTTGCTGTCTTGGAGCTTTTAGATTTTCTGTCGTCCCATTTGCCAATTCTCACTATTGCTGTCTGGGCCACTGAGTGTTACACTTGAAAAGTTCTTGAAGTGTTTCCTCTCATTTTCCTGCAATTTCAACGTTTCGGGCCATACATTCAGATCTCTGACCCATTTTGAAAGGAGTGCTGAGCAAGGCGAGAGGCTGGCTTCTTCTATGTGAGGATGTCTGGATTTCCCAACACCACTTGTTGACGAGGCCAATGTGCCCAGCTTTCATGCAGGCACTAGAGATTTACCTCAGGTCCTCACTTGGGCGGCACAAGCTTTACCTTCAGAGCCAACTCTCCAATTCCCTTGTTTCTTTCTCTAGACTTGCCACTCTAGCTAAGAACCCAGCACTGAATCCGATAGGAATGCAGACAGCGAACACCCTTGTCTCACTGTTTTTGTGTTTTGTAAAACACCAAATCTATATTCACACCTACATATAACATAACGTAAAGCTAAAATTTGTCAGAAATAAGGCGGTCAACAATTAAAATAAATCAAACTAGAATGAAATAAACACATTAACAAAAATCCAACGATTTGTTACTCTGTCACATGTACTGTTGCCTCAAAGGGAAAGATACAGAAAGGCAGTGTTGTTTGGTAAAGACATCACCTCAGTTCCCTAACACCCCTTTATACAAAAAAGTCCAGATTGTTTGCCTGGGGGCTTCATCCCAGCTCCTGGCATAAGCTTCCTCCCCTGGGAGTTGCCTCAGTCCAAACTCCACCTCCAAGCAAGCCTACCAGCCCCTCCCCAGGGAAGGTCAAGACCACTTCCACAGGCTACTTAAACTGCCCCTCAGAGAATGAACACATGGTCTCCGGGTTTCGGGTGATCTTCCTCTCCATATTTTCCCAGGGCCACCTGGGAGTAAGGCCATCTATTAAACATGGACATTTTTAATTTGGTTTGATTTGATCTGATTGGGATTATTAGCACCGACAGAGAGGCTTATCTAAGAGAAAATACCTAACAAGTAGTATCCCGAGTTAATACCGCTGACAAAAACACCCTGTGAAATACAAATACCATTTAAACACAAACAAACAAACAAAACCTGGCAATATCATGCATTCGGAAAATGTAGGTAGAGAAATCTGAACGCTCCCCAAATTTCAGTCTTACACATGTTAACTGGTTTTCTAATAGATTTGATGATTTTTTTTAAATGCAGGTTTAATTGTTTTGCCCCCTGTTATATACCCCCCCATGCACACCTCAATATTTATGTTATTGTCTCTTCAAGCTTCCTGTGCACTCCCTGGATTTAGGCCAAGATGGAGTCAGTCATCTTGCAAATGTATCACTCTTCAAAGATAGTCTATAAAAGTGCAGAATCTGAGGGGGGATGGTGGTGGCGCACACCTTTAATCCCAGCACTCAGAAGGCAGAGACAGGTGGACCTCTGAGTTCGAGGTCTACAGAGTGAGTCCCAGAAAAGCCAAAGATACACAGAGAAACACTGTCTTGAAAAGAAACCAAAAAAAAATTACAGAATCTAATAAAACAGTCTGGATTACGTACATATGGCTCAGTTGTGGGTGGGAACAGGGCCTAGTGTACATGCTCCTGATACGCAGCACTTCCTTCAAGAGCAGACACATCTCACTGTTCAGCCCAGGAGGTAAGACATCTCCCAAGGTCCTTGTCTCATTCTCAAGAGGACATTCTTTCAGTTTTTTCCTTCACTCTGTTATAATGATGATTCCAAGTTGGGGTCTATAGCCTTTGATATACAGAAATGCAGTCTTTATATTCCTATATCTTCCAGGATGGGATCCTAGGGGGCTGCTGTGCTTCATTGAAGACATTTTAAGAATCTCTTGAGATTATCATGCAATCTCCTTCCCTGATTCTTACATACTACTTAGAGTATGTAAGTTAGTCATGAAATTACATTGACTGAATTGCCTGTGTTTAAGCACCATGGTATTGCTGGGATGAAATGAATTTTATCAGTGTGTATCAGCTTTTCAAAAAGTTGTTGAATCCAGTTTGCAAATATTTTACTAGGGACTTTTTCCATCTATATCCATCAAAGAAGTTATCTATAGATTTCTGTTTTGCTATGTCCTTGAAAGTTTTCATATCAGGGTAATATCAGCTTTATGGGGGTGAGCTTAGAAGCAGTCCTTCCATTTCTAATGTGTGGAATGGTTTGAGGGGCAAAGGGTAGTCAGTCAGTCCTTTAATAAGAAAAACGACAGCAGGTGGAAGGCCAGGAAGGACCAGCAGAGGAAATGGCAATTATGTGATAAGATTTTAATTATTATTTAAATCTCTTTAAAAGATAATTAGCCATTTAAACATTAATCACAGTGCGGCGTGTACCTAAGGGTAAAATGTGATCACCAGTCCATCAAGGTCTACACGTAGGAAATAGAAGTACACAGCTTCAAAGCTTTCCTGCTGCAGCTCAGGTCCACTATGATTCAAAGGGAGTATTGATAAGTTAAGGTATGTACTCTAAACTCAACGCAATCACAAGAACAATAAAGATTCATAATTGATACACAAGCAAAGCAGATAAAAAGGAAATAAAGTATGTCATCAATCCAAGAGGAAAAGGGACACATGAGGGGAGAAAGGAGGGAAGGATGGAAAATAGAGGAGGAAATAGCAAATAACTAGAAAGACAGAACATAGAAAAACAATGTGTCAATTAACCCTTTAAAATAAATGATCTAGAACTGGCAAGATGGCTCAGTGAGCAGAGCTCTTTGCCATCAACATTGATGGCCTGAGTTTGACCTCAGAGCCACATAGTCGAAGGAAAGAACCAGTTCCTACAAGTTGTCCTCTGACTTCCATGAATAAGCCATGGAATAATTTTACACACACACACACACACACACACACTAAACATGCTATGGACTCTTGATGGTCCAGATTGAGCCAAGAAAGGAGTGATGGAATCTGCTCTCCCTGAGGTCCCTTCCTTGGCACAATCTGGACCATCAAGAGTTCAGAGAAAATCGGGGGAAGGGGTGCTCGTGCAGGACAGGGGTTTCCAAGCAACACAGAAATGATCTCATGCTCCCTTCCATTCATTTCATTCTTCAATAAAAACTTATGCCAATTGAAATAATAATCACAGAGAGGCTCTAAAAATCAATGAGACTTACTTGGGAACAGCAGAGTACCGCAATGGACCACTCTGTCATAGTGAATGATATGCATATGAGAGAGAGAGGCAAGGCAAGATTTTACTTTACATCTTAAGTCTGTTCTTACTATTAGTGTGTAGATGTGTTGTGTGAGTGAGTATGGGCACGCATGTGCCACGCACCTGTGTGAAGGGCAGAAGACAATGTACAGAGGCTGGTTCTCCTTCACTGTGTTCTTGAGGTAGAGTCTCTCTTGTTGCTTCTCTCATTACACTGCATACTCCGGGCTAGCTGGCCCAGAAGCTTCCAGACACTTTTCCTGTCCTGTTTCCCATCTCAGCACAGGAGTTCTGGGACTGCAGACATGCACCACTATGTGCAGTTTCACTTTACACACGAGTCCTGGGAATTGAACTCAGGTCTCTGGGCTTGCATAGTCAGTGCTTTTGCCTACCAGTCTGGAAAGGAGGAGTTTTAAGGGGGAAAAGGAGAGATTTGTGCAAGATATTTGGATATAGAGGTTTATTAAAGATGTTTAGACATAGGGTTTACTGTTCTTGAAGATCCAACAGAAATTGGTATCAGTTCATTTATGCGAGTGTGTAGCTGGGCAAGTGTTCTCACCAGAGAATATTGTCTGAATTGTTGCAGTCTTAAAAAAAAATCAGAGAGGGGTTGACCAGATGGCTCAGAAGGTAAAGGGCTTGTTGCACAAACCTCACAACCTGAGTTAAATCCCTAAAATTCGCATAAATGGGGAAGGAAGAACCAACTCTACAGAGTCATCCTCTGACCTTTACATACAGACTGTGACACTTGTGTGCTCCCATGTCATACTGCAATAGTAAACATAATAAAAAAAAAGTAATGTCAAAAATGAACATTGTTAGAGCCAAGCAGTGGTGGTGCACGCCTTTAATCCCAGCACTCAGGAGGCAGAGGCAGGTGGATCTCTGTGAGTTTGAGGCCAACCTGGTCTACAGAGAGAGTACCAGGACATACTGCAAAGCTACACAGAGAAATCCTGTCTCAATAAACCATAAATAAATAAATAAACAAGCTTTGTTTCATAACTGAGTGCAAACATGGAAGATGGTCACAGCCTTCAATGTGAAGAGTGAGAAGATTCTCTTTTGAACCTTTAGAAGTTTTAAGATAAAGCTCTGTCTGAGAGAGTCAGACATGAGCCCTACCCCCACATGACTTCATTGGGTTGAACAAGAAAGACCTCAAAGTCACCAGGCTTAATGTTTATAACTCAACAGTGTGCTAACTGAATTTACTTTTCCTTGGGAGATGGGAATAAATTTCTCTTTGCCCCAGATAGGGCACCAATAACAGACCAAAGTAAAATTCCTGGTGAAGTCCAGCATGGTGAACCAGTGAGTTTATTGGGATCACTTACAGAGCACGGGTGAGGAGACACTTACAGGTACCTGGGTGACCCCAAACAATTGCTTCACCACGAAGTCCCACCCCATAATGACTTCATGGAGGCTGCATCAGGGAGCTTCGCTTTTAGTCACCTTCTACTTTCGGTTATTCCAGGGTCTCCCGGTGTACTTGTGGCCGGTGAGAAACAGAAGAGGGTAATGACTGCAGTTCCAGGCAAGGGTTTGGTCCTCTCGCACAGTGTTGTGATCCCGTCACCATTACCACAGACCTAACAATCTCTGTATACTAGCAGGCCTCAGTAGTCTCTACTCTACAATGGGTCATGTTATGCCTAGAGGGAAAAGCCGTAGTACAATAATGCAGATACCCAAACTCTCCAGTGATGTCACAAGGGTGTGCTGGCTGGTTTTATGTCAACGTGACACAAGCTAAAGTCAGCGAGGAGGGAGTCTCAATTGAGAAAATGCCTCCACAACATCAGACTAGTCTATAGGGAATTTTTTTAAATTAGTTATTGATGGGGGAATGGCTCAGCCCATTGTGGGTGCTGTTATCCCTGGGCTGGTGGTCTCGGGTTCTATGAGAAAGCAGGCTGGGGAAGCCTTGAAGAACAAGTCAGTAAGCAGCACCTCTCCATGGCAACTGCATTGGTTCCTGCCTCCAGGTCCCTGCCCTGTGTGAGCTCCTGTGCTGACTTCCTTCAGTGATGGACTATGGTGGGAAGTGTAAGGCAAGGGTCCTTTTCCTCCTCCATGTCACTTATGTTCGAGGTGTTTCATCAAAGCAAAAGAAACCCTGACTAAGATAAGAGAAAATCTCCAAAGCCCAGGAAGCGTTCTAGTTCTACATTCAAATACAGATGCTGCCCTACTCTTCAGATGAAGCCTTGAGATGAAGGTATTAGGGAGTAGAGGCCTGTTAGAAGGGCTGTCTTTCCTGCTGTCCCATGAGGGTGTGACCTCAGGCAACATTTCCTCAAAGCAGGGTTCTCTCTGGTAAGATGAGGTCATTGTCAGTGCCTTCTCTGCCAAGCAGGTGCTTAGAAATGAGCTCAGGGGTGAGTGAGTTTAGGTAAGCCTGGCTGTATAGACAAAGGTAACCATCACACTTTGGCAGTTCCGGTGGTTATGAGTGAGAATTGGTGAGCTATGCCATGTAGGATAAAGTTCACCATTGCATTCTGGCTGTCCCTGCCAGGGCCATATGTCTCTGTAAATAAAGGCTTGCAGCCCTCTCAGATTAGCATTGCTGTTCTTGCTCAAGACACAGAGGTTTCCCTTTGCCCTGGTTTTGAAAGCTAACTCTGTCTATGCTATTATCAGCAAAGCCAGAGAGGGCTGACAGTCCCAGGACTCTAAGTTATCAGGGAATAGTTTAGTCAAATAAAATGTAGTTGAAATTTAACTGAATTGTCAAAAGCTTTAGTGAAATGAGGAGTTCGGGCCAGGGCTGTCCACATGATTAAAAACGATCCCCTGTATACCCGCCTCTCAGCAGGTGGGGTGATCTATCTGGCCACTCAGTGGGCAATGTACATTTACAAGTTCTGTGTAAGCCATGGAGAACTGTCCTGTCCCAGCTATTTCTTGAAGACATCTCACAACAAATGCAGGAGATTAAGAGTCTCTGTGAAATGCTGTTTGCTTATTTATTCGTTGGCAGGGTCTCTATCCTAGCCTTGAACCCACTACTTAGTGGAGAATGACACCTTAAACTTCTGATCCTCCCACCTCTGCCTCCAGGGTGCCAAGACTATAGACATGTACCATGCTATCTCGTTTCATGCTGTGCTGGAATTGCGACCTAGGTCTTCGTGCAGGGTAGGCAGGTGCTCTGCCAACTGAACTGTAGTCTCATTCCTTTCATAAATGTGTATAAAGATGCCACTGAAGAGACTCTAGGCTTTTCCTCATAGATCTCTTATTATCATCTCTTTTTCCCATAGATCTCTCTCATCTCCACTCTTTGCAAGGCTTCTGTTCTCATAGGTAATCAAGGATTCTGCCAGGAGGCTCCTGAAAGTGAAATCTGTGGTACTTCCTATTCAATCAGCCGTCCAACATACCTGATCCGAATGCCTTTCTCAACCACATTCTTAAGTCCTAGAGATATAGACAAAGATGCATAAAAATCCCAGAGACTTACATATAATAAACAAAAGGAAATGAACAAAAACACCATTACAAACACCCAAACTTCCATGTTTAGATTCACACTGGACCCTTGACTAATTCTTATGTTTATTTCCCAAAAGTTAAAATTTTCCTAATCAAAGATTGATACACAGGAATCATAGAATGGCAATTGTATCTTTTTTGTTTTTAAGAACTTCTTTTTCAAACCCCCGAGTTATTAAAACATTTAGGAACCCACAGATCTCATCGGCTGAGGGATGCTGTGCTGGCTGGTTTTATGTCACTTTAACACAAATTAAAGTCATCTAAGAGGAGGGAACCTCAATTGAGAAAACACCTCCATAAGATCGGGCAAGCTGTAGAGCATTTTCTTAATTAGTGATTTGTTGTGGGAGGGTCCATCCCATTGTGGTGGTGCCTCCTCTAGGTTGGTGGTCCTGGGTTCTATAAGAAAGCAGGCTGAGCAAACCAGGGGAAGCAAGTCAGTAAGCAGCTCCCCTCCATGGCCTCTGCATCAGCCCCTGTCTCCAGGTCTCTGCCCTGCTTGAGATCCTGACCTGACTTCCTTCACGGATGAACAGTGATGTGGAAGTGGAAGCCAAATAAACTCTTTCCTCCCCAAGCTGTTTTTGGTCATGCTGTTTTTATTGCAGCAATAGAAACCTTACCTAAAACAGAAGCAAAGAAGCTAAGGGAAGTCAGAACAGACTTATTAAAAACTTTCACCTGTCTTTAGCTGTTTTTGTTGGGCCATTGGTATAGATGCCCTCAGGGTTTTTTATTTTAAAGATTTGCTTTATTTTTTAATGTGTGTGTTCATGTACATGTATATGTGCATGTGTATAACACATGTGAGGGTGCTCTCAGAGACCAGAAAAGTGTGTCAGTTCCCCTGGAGCTGGAGTTGTGTGTGAGCAGTTGTGTGTGAGCCACCAAACATGGGTGCTGGGAACCGAATCTGGGTCCTCTTCAAGAGCAGTAAGTGCTCCCAACTACCGAACCATCTCTTTGGCCCCTACCCTCAGGGTCTGGAGGGTACATAGGGCATCTGACAATGGACAAACCATCTGCATGAAGTTACAGGAGGGTGAGGGATGGCTGATGTCACATCATAACAGGCACAGTTTCCTCGGATATTCACTGAGCCTGTCTGTACAAATGAACCATAGAAGTCTTTGGTTGGGGACAGAAGTGAATTCTTTACCCTTCTTCATCCAAGAACTTTGCCAGCCAGAAGGAAAAGATGTGAACCTGGGTATTGTTGAGGAAGAGAGCAATCCAAACAATGGGTCTACAGTAAGAGATTCAGAGTGGGAAGAGACTGCTCCCAGGAGATGGGTAAAAAAAAGACTGGCTGCTTCTCTTTCCATTGTGCCCCTCAGCAGATGGCACAGGCATCTCCATGGTGACCACATGAGGAGTTTGTGGTTGCGCCCAACTCCTGCCATCTCCTCATGCTTGCCTATCCTAGATCTCCAAGGGATCTGTTTAGACTGCAGAAGCTCTCCAGTTCACATCTCCTGCCCATTCCCAAGTTCTAATCTGTTGCTAGAATCTCTCATATCTTCATATGTCCTGTGCTAGCTATTCCCTGTGTCTCTCAGTCCTTGCCTTTACTTCCATTTTTGTGACTCAAATCCTAATCAGTGTGGCACCATTTGATTGCATCTACACCTACAGGCAACAGCCACCTTCAAGCCTACAGAAGCAGGGGCAGACCCCTGAATCTATTCTCTATTATATATTATCCAGGCAATAAAAGAACCAAACCCCTTCCTCTTCTTGCTCTTTCAATACTTTAGCGAACCATATCATCAGTGAAATCTGCTCTTTTGCAATTTCTAATATTCATGTGTTTTCTACACTAGACTCAACTATTACATTCCTAACCAATGTCATGAACCTATTAAGGAACTTTCTAGTAGACAGAAGAAGGAAATTCAAGATTTCTCTAAGATCCTTAAACTTGGGTTAAGGGAGTAGCTTAGAGATAGAAAGTTGGCCTAGCATGTACAAGGCTATGGGTTCAAGTCCCAGTACCACAAAAAAGGGAGTGGGGGATATAGCTCAATGGTATATTTGCTTGCCTAGCAAGTATGGGGCCTCAAGTTCAATCTATACTACCCCCAAACAAATGAAAGACACTTGACTTTATTCTAAACAATAATATCTATAAGACAGCGAGTTGCTATCTATTTTCTAACATAGGTTAGAGCAAATTCATAATCAGTACCAACCTCTATGCATCTAAAATGGCTGTCCAGGGTAGTCCAGGCTCTTCCCCCACCTGTAGAGGTCCTGTCTCCAGCTCCCACTTCATTCCCCTCTGTGGCTCCTCAAGTCTCCTGCTACTTGCAAACACCTTCGGCAGCAACAAGCATTTTCATGCTTCCGAACGCCTTGTTATCTCTTCATGAAGATATCCTGCCTCCCTCCCCAACCAGAAAATCCTCCTTTCTCTTACTCCAAACAGTCCCTACATTTTGAGATTTTATTCCATTGTTTCATTTAAAAGGTGGCTTTAACTTCCTCCACGGGCCTTATACACAGTGAGTTCCTTTTTTCCATTCACAATGGAACCCCAGCACAATGCTGACATGGTAGGTCAGAGTATTCCTGCTGAGTGAGTAACTGGGTACAAAGTTTATTCAGCTGAGAAAAAAGTTAGGAAATAACGCTTACCTTATAGTATTGTTTTGAGAATTCAGTGAGGAAAATGCACAGGGTGCTTTCGTAGTCAACTCTTCATCGTTTTATCTCTATTAGTATAATGGAATAGAAATTGGGATATAAACAGAGGGGTTATTGTGCACTCTTGATTGACATAACAACAACAAAATCACAAGTATACAAGACACTTGTCTTGAGCTGCCTTCCTTACAACTCCGAAACCTGAACGATGAAACGCTCCTCAGAACAGCGGCTGAATGTGTTTGAGATGACATGTCTCAGGAGGATTCTAGGCATTGCCTGAAGAGGTAGCCTGCACAATGATGACATTAAGAAACATCTCCATCTACAGAAGAAAGTAAACTACAGGATACAGCAACAGTGCTTGAGATACTTTGACCATGTTATGAGAATGAATGACAGCAGATACCTGAAGATAGCACTGCTTGGAGGATTACACGGGATAAGGCGAAGAAAAAGGTCCAAAAAACTCTGGATAGACAGCATAAAGGAAGACTGTGAAGCCTTGGGTATGAAAATAGCACAAGCATCTAGGACTGTTCATGATAGGAACAACTGGAGAACAGCCATAAACGGCTGCCCATGCATGCTTAAGCATTGCCGGGGCATAAGTGATGATGATGATGATGATGACAATGACGATATTGTGCACAGAGACCCCAGGGGGCCTTTCTGGATAGTGATGCTTGATGGATGCCCTAGTGTGGCCAACAAGGCTTGGAAAGGCTGCACACCTATCTGCCTAGAGCTCAGCAGCCAGGATTCAGGGTGTAGGGTAGGTGTGGCAAGTTGAAGGGGCGTGCAAACTTTGAACCAAACTAGGCTAGCACTCAACCCTCAGAGGGCAAGGGACAGAGAGACACCAGAGGGCAAATAGTATTTGCTTTTGCAGTCAGAATGGGGCCTTGTCTGCTGGGCTAGTGAGATATTTTGTGTTCTTTAATCAGAACAGGCTGCACATGCTCTGAACCACTTCCCACACCATCCAGGGATTTTCCAGTCCATGGCGTCAAAAAGCCATTGAAAACCATAGAACAAACATCAGGAGCTCTCATTTTAGACAAGACAGTTCTAAGTTACTATGTAGAGAAAAGGTTGTTGAATGCACTTATCTTTTTTACTAGACTTGCAAGTCTAGTAACCTGAGCTCAATCCCCAGAACCCACATGAAGGTGAAAATAGAAAACAGACCCCACAAAGTTGTCTTCTGATCTCCACATGATCACAGTGGTGTGTGCACCACCCCATCTTCATATTGTGTATACACACACACACACACACACAGTTTTTTTAAGACAGGGTTTCTCTGTGTAGCCTTGGTTGTACTAGAACTTGCTCTGTAGACCAGGCTGGTCTCATTTACGGTCTCAAATTCAGAGATCCACCTGCCTCTGCCTCCTGAGTGCTGGTATTAAAGGTGTATGCCATTAATTTTGGCTGATAAGTTTTTGAGAGAGAGAGAGAGACTGAGAGACTATTGAAATGGCCGAACAATTTAGAGCACTGGCTACTATCCCAGGGGACCAGAGTTCAATTCCCAGATCTTGTGAAGGGCCACAACTGTCTGTAACTCCAGTTTTACGAATTTGTTGCCATCTTCTGGCCTCCCTGGGCATCAGGCTTGCAAAGACATACAGACAACATATCCATACACATAAAGTAAAATGATGATTAAAGCATTTTTTAAAAGAAAGATATTTACTTTGGGGCAGTTGGGTAGAGGCACACTTACCATACAAGCCTGACCACCTGAGTATAATCCCTAGAACTCCCAGGGAAAGACAGCATCAGCTCCCCAAAGTTGCCCTCTGATGTCTACATACTTGCTGTGTCATATGTGAACATGCACTCATCATGTGTACACTCACCACACACACATACAAATAATAAATGAAATTTAAAATTTTTTTAAAAAAAGCTTTAAAATAATGCTTTGGTATACATATAATTTTGCCATTTATTAAAGATAAAAGCAAATTTGCATGCCAACAAGATGGATGCACCTGTTTATTTTTAGATCAACAACCTTGACTGAATGTTTGACCCTGTAGGGCATAAGACACTCTAGCATGTTTCAGAGTTGGTCAGTGTTCTGGTTCTAGCATGGTCAATGCTGAAAATATCACTTCACACAAATACATCATACAAAATGGCAGAAGTACTTTTAGGACCATTTGATAAGTAGGCAATACTGCCATAATACCAAGCCAAAGTCACTGAATTATATTTTTAAAATATAAAACTCAAGTCAAATGAAACAGAAATTAAAAAAAACAAGCATCCTAGAACAATATAACCAAAAGATATAATATCCTGCTACCTATATGCTAAAGAATAGCTATAGGACCCTGTCTCAAAAACCAAAAAAAAAAAAAGGAAAAAATTGTATTTCTTATGAAGAGACACCATGACCAAGGCGACTCCTTCAAAAGAAAGATTTAATTGGGGCTTCCTTGCAGTTTCAGCAGTTTAGACCACTACTGTCATGGTGGGGAGTATGGCAGCCTGGGGCAGACATGGTGGGTGGAATATTCCTTTACACTGTGTGAATATATGTTACGGTGATTGGTTTAATCAAGAAGCTGACTGGCCTATGGCTAAGCAGGATAAGATTATGTGGAGAACCAGACTAAGAGAACTCTGGGAAGAAGGGAGGAGTCTCAGAATTGCGAGGAGACACAGAGAGAAGGAAATGAGCTTGCGGTACTGAGAAAAGGTACCAAGCCATGAGGCAGAGCAAAGAAAAGAAATATGACTTAATTTAAGATGTAAGAGTTAACACCGGGCGGTGGTGGTGCACGCCTTTAATCCCAGCACTCGGGAGGCAGAGGCAGGCGGATCTCTGTGAGTTCGAGGCCAGCCTGGTCTACAAGAGCTAGTTCCAGGACAGGAACCAAAAGCTACTGAGAAACCCTGTCTCGAAAAATCAAAAAAAAAAAAAAGATGTAAGAGTTACTAGTAACAAGCTGAAGCTATTGACCGAAAAGTTGTAATTAAGTCTCAGTGTGGTTATTTGGGGGGCAGCTGCTGGGACACAGAGAAACTCTGCCTACAAGGGTGCTGGAGAAGTAGCTGACTGTCCTACATCGGGACCCACAGGCAGCAGGAAAAGAGTGATGCCAGGACTGGCTTGGGCTTTTGAAATCTCAGTGTTCACCCCCAGCGACACACTCCCTCCCAACAAGGCCATACTACTCCAATAAAGCCACACTCCCTAGTCCTTCCCAAGTAGTGCCTTTCCCCGATGACTAGGCATCCAGATATATGGCTTATGGGAACCATTCTTGTCCAAACGACCACACTAACATATAGCAGTCTGGACCCTGAGCTGAGGTTAGGCAGCCGTGCTGGCTGGATTTGTGTGTTAGTTTGACACAAACTAGAGTCATCGGCGAGGAAGGAGCCTCAGTTGAGGGAATGCCGCCATGAGATCCAGCTGTAAGACATTTTCTCAGTCAATGGTGGAGGACCAGCCCATAGTGAGTGGTGCCATCCTTGGGCATGTGGTGCTGGACTGTATAAGAAAACAGGCTGAGAGAGCCAAGGGAAGCAAGCCAGTAAGTAGCATCCTCCATGGCCTCTGCATCAGCTCCCACCTCCAGGATCCTATTTGATTTGCTGTCCTGGCTTCCTTCTATGATGAACAATGCTGTAGAAGTGTAAGTCAAATAGACCCACCCCCCCATCTCCTCCAACTCAACTTGTGTTTGGGCCGTGGTGTTTTATTGCAGCAATAGAAACCCTAACTCTCTGGCGTTTAATGGCTGGCAGCACCTCAGTGGAAATATGACTGTCGCATATTCAGAAACAAGGCTGGGCTTGTAGCCCAGTGGTAGAGCGCTGGCCTACGTGAGTGAAGCCCTGGATTCAGTCTTGAATAGGAGGTTTTTTAAAAAATTTCCCCGTAACAACAATTGACCTATGCCAAAAATACCTGGGACTCAGCACACATTTGATTTTGAATTAATTTGTGGTTGGTGTGGGTTCAAAAACCGCTTATTTTTTTTTACCAGTTCCACACTGATTGCACTTTCTCTGTAGTTCACGTGGCATGATTTCCTTTTACTTGCACGCCACTAGCTGTGATCTTTAAATATTTGTCTCTTTGTTTGCTTTCTTGTTTGCTTACTTTTCTGTGTGCGCAGGTGCGAATGCACCGCGGCATGCATATACAGCATGCACGGCATCGGCCCTCTCCTTCTACCTTTTCAGGGGAGGGTCTGTCTTGTTCCTGCTGCTGTGCTATGCCCTCCCAGAAGCTGGCCCAGAAGCTTCCAGACAAACCTCCCGTCTCCACCTTCCATTTCTCCAAAGGAATTCTGGGATCACAGGTGTGTGTGCTGCTCCCATGTGTGTTTTGTTTTAACAGGGTTCCAAGGATTAAACTCAGGTTGTCAAGGTGACACAGTTATCGTCTTTACTCTTGAGCCATCTTCCCAGCCCCTTGCAATGGTTGTTTGGTATCTGCCTTGACTTTTGCCTACACAGTGAGCTCTTCTGAGAAGACAGTTTTCTAAAACAACAATAACCCCCACCGTGGTCTGCTTACATGGGTCTCATTCTACAGCAGAGCACTGTTGCCAATGGGAAATTCCACACAGTTGCCACAGGGCAACTCAGAAGTACACTCAGGGCTTTGTGCACGCTAGGCAAACACTCAGTCACGGAGCAATATCCCCAGCTGCAGCGAAGTTCTTTAAGGAACTTACCCGTGTTCCCCCAGCCTGGCTGAGAGTGGGAGTTGAGCCATCACAGTTTTCAGATGAACCTGTCACACACCCCAGGTTCTAGGAACCCGGAGGGAACTAACAGCTTCAGTGAAAAGCAATGAGATTGGGTCATTTAGGCTGGAAGCCAGACCTGGACATAAACTCAAGTGGTCAGCAGCTTGGGTCCACGTGGCCTGTAAGCAAAAGACTAGGACTCAGGCCTACAAAAGATCCAGCTGAACTCTCAGCTAACCTGGAATTGGAGACACTACCCAGCAGCCCAGGGTGATAGTAAGCAAGGCCTCTCAAGTCAGGAGATGAACTATAATTGGGTCCCAGACCAGTGACCCCACCGAGAAACTAGCAAGTACAAAAGACAACTGTCGTGACCCCTTGTGACTGGAGCTTTGCATTCCCAAGGCACAGGACAGTTTCCACCAGGCAAAGAATATTATAATCATTTAACAGGTAGGGAAAGTAGAGGCCCGATGAGGCTCAAGGGTGGTACTGTGGACATAAAGAAGGGCAGTGTAACCCACTCTCTTTCCTTCTACAGTCTAGGTCTGGGGGCGGCGTGGATTCCTCAGCCACCGCTTGTGTCCCGAGTACAGGAAATGTGCACATGGGCACTGCGGGCACTCTGGGTCACATACAAGTGCAGAAGTGCCTGCCGCACTGCCACAAGAATGTCTGGTGTATTCTGACTGCCAAAAGTGTGCGCTTCCTTCCTCTCCACAGGCTCATGTTCTCCATCTGATGAGGGAACGTGAGGAGAGAGGTGGCTAGAGGGACCAGAAGAGGAGACAGTCTGGGAGTCGAACAAAACCCAAAACTCTGCCCATGATAGCACAGCTGTTATGTTATTTTTTTTTAATTTGAATTTTTTTCTTGACTGTCACTTGAACTTTGTCATTGCCGTTGAGCTTTGTCTCCTCTTGTGTTTGTTCAGGGAGTAGGTGGAAGATGTCACGGCACTCACCTAATTTTTATGTGAAGTATGCACAACCATTCCTTTTACATTGTTTCCTGCTGCTATTTGTTTTTATTATGTATGTGTCTGCTTGCAAGCTAATACTACATGAGTGCAGACGGCTACAGAGGTAGTTTTGGTATTTTTTGTTTGTTTATTTGGTTGTTTTTTGTTTTGGTTTGTTTTTTGTTGTTGTTGATGATGTCTGTTTGGTTTTTGAGTCAAGATTTTTACACTGTAGTCCAGGTTGGCTTCATACAAAAGTAAATCCTCCTGCCTCTGCCTCCCACGTGCTGAGGTTATAGGTGTGAGCCACCATGCCTACACAGTACAGTTTTTTGACATAGTTACTAACCTCTGTGGCCTCAAGACTCACACATCCCCTCGCTCCAAATCTGGACCTAAGATTGTTGGGGTTACCTTCAAATGGTCAAGCCTGACGTCTGTGGGGAGGGCATCCTTAAATCTCCTAGCCTGCTTTACTTGCTTTTCTTCCTGTTAGGCTGTCTGTCTGTCTGTCTGTCTGTCAGAGAGTCTGTTGCATCTTCACCTGCCATGCTAGGCCCTGAACCAGCCTCATGGCCCAGCATTGGTCACCATTTGCAGGCATTGCCTAGATGGATAGACAGGAAGTGAAAGGCCAAGCTGAGGTTCCAATAGGAATTTGCTCACGTGTCCTGCTCTTCCTCAGATTTTAGAAAGCTACCCAAGACTCAAACCTTCCCAGAGGCCTCTGGGATTAGTGTTGACTTGCCCCATAGAAGAGAAATCTCATGGTTTTCTTCCCATGCCCACCTTAGGTCCCAGAAAGTTGCAGTTTGGTATCTACGATCAAGGGAAGAAGACCAAGATGTGAGACTTTTATATGTCAGATGCTGCTTTTAAAAGAGTGTGACATCCCATGGGCGGCAGGGTACATGGTTCTACCCACAGATCCTCTCAAAGGAAGAACCTGGTGGGTGGGCTGGGTGGGGGTGGCTCTATCATTGTTACCTTAGTGATTATTTCGTTGGTGTTAGCCTGCGAAGCTCCTAGGCTCCCCTGCCTCCTTTCTTCCCTCTCCCCTTCCTTACCTCTTCTAGTTCCATCTGTTTGGCTTTTATGACAGGGATCATGTGCATACCAGGCTAGTACTCCACCATGTCGGACTAGCTCTTTGGCCAGGTGCAGATGAAGAGGGCTGAGGGAGGGGCAGGAGCTCCTATTGGGCAGGTTGGTGACAGCGGATGTGCCTGTCCTGAAAGAAGGTTGTCTGACACCTGGCTGCTGAGGACAGCCTTACACAAGGTAGGAGGGTTTATGCATCAAAGTGTGGAGGTCTCCAGAGCCTGAACCGATGGCAGCCGCTGATCTTCAAAACTGGTCATCCTCTGATGAGACAGAACTTCTCCTAGGCTGAGCTGCTGCCGCCAATTCAAACTGTACTCAATTCTTAAGCTAGGGGAACAGACAGGTCTGTGGAAGGCCAAGGCTGCTGACTCCAGCCTTCACTTGCTAAAGAGCCACCACCCAAACTCCCAACTTCATGCTGGCATGCTGCCTCTGCATTCTGCAGTGAGCCCACAAACCCCGCCTTTTCGGGTTTATGTGGCTATCATGGCAGACCAAAACACCAAATCCCAGACTTTATTGGCCCCACATCCCTGTGATGGTAACTCTCTAGGATAGATATAATGAAGGGAGGTCGGGTGTGTTCATAGCTGCATCACAAAACTCCACCCTTGCATGGTCATCAGGCAGGTATAGGCTGCCTGAATTAAATGAGCCTGAACCTCCTAAGGTCCTTTCTTAGATTTTTGAGGTCCTCTCGGAGAGGATATCCCCATGGGTGTTCTGGTACTGCTTCCTCACTCCATGGTGTATCAATCCAGAAACAAAACTAAGTCCCAATCGTTTTCTCCATGAGCACTAAACGAGTCTCATATAGCCCAGTCTGGCTTTAGTGTAGCCACGGGTGACCTTGAACGGCTAACCCTTCTGCCTCCATTTCCTTATGGGCATCCACTTTATATTGTGTGTGGATGGAATCCAGGGTGGACCCAATGCAGGCATTCCACCATTCCACCAACTGAATCATCTTCCCAGGCCAACAATTATGTCTACAGAAGCTTATGGGGAAGGAGGAGATGGCTTTAAACAAAGGAAATAATTTACTTTAGAATAAACAGCTAGGCTCAAAGTCAACACTGGCCTTGGAACCCCTGCTTTGCTCACTGGAGGTGTCTTAATGGCCTGCTCTCTAAACTCTCACTGGTTCCTCTTATTCTTGTTTACTCATTGTTTGGTTAGGTAGCCTTTTGAGCAAGAGGGCAGCAGGCATGGCAGGCACCAGAGACTGCACGAGCCTCGCTGGCCCCTCTCTTTCCCCTCTAGGCCCTTTCTAGTCTTTTATAGAGGGAAATAACTGCTTTCTCCACCTTGACTCTTGCTGCCCCGGGTTGGAGTTTCAAACAAACTTTCTCCAAGTATTTCATCCAGTCATTTATACACACACACACACACACACACACAGAGAGAGAGAGAGAGAGAGAGAGAGAGAGAGAGAGAGAGACAGAGAGAGACAGAGAGAGAGAGAGACAGAGAGAGAGAGACAGAGACAGAGACAGAGAGGTGGAGTAAGATCCCTCAAGAAATTTCCAATGCAACTTTTTAACAGACTAGACTTTTGGATTCATTATATATGTAAATCCAGAAATTCAGTGCCCACTGGGAGATCAGTACCTAGATTGCCTCCTTCATGGCGTAAGTCACATTAAAAGATGCTCATTCAGGCCCTGAGCAGGAAGACACCTTGCATGTTCTGATCATCCTTTGAGCCACTTTGCCCAGACCTGTCCTTGTGTTCAAGGGGTTAGGTGACAGCAAATGGACATAAACTCTCAACATCCAAGAATGCTCAGGGACAGCCCTAGTTTGATGCTGAAGTGACCAAGTTCACACCATCTTGATTCCCCATTTTGCGTTTACTTAGATAGCTCTTGACCTTCTAAACCTCACAACAGTCACACGCCTTGGCAACACGTGAGATCTCCATGACCCTGAGTGTGGCCCAGATGTATTAAGTTTACACAAACATAATATAAACTAAACTAACAGAAAAAGATATAAGTGAAAAGAAATCATCACTACTTATGTCTGAAGTAACTATTAGGTTCTGCCAGAATAAATGTTTCAGGGTTAGTCTGACACTCACCTAGCTTTGATATACATTATGATTTTTGTGAGTTTTGCCTCTTAAAATGTGTCTCCTTGAGCTTCAGTACCAAGAGACTCCGAGGTGTTGGCTCACTCTTGGTTGCCAACCAAAATTAAAAGACTCATACACTCTAAATTAGCTTAACCTGTGTGCTTGTCTGTATCTTTCTCCCGTGGATTATTTCAATGTGTCCTCAACAGTATTGGAAGAGGACTAAGCAGGGGAAGCAGAGTGGAGTGGTTGTCTGGGCTGGGGATAGAATCTGTGTGATGCTACACTCAACTAACGCTTCTGCTCTCCTAATGCCAAAGGTAAGGACTTCCTGCATAACAAGTGCACATAAGTACTACGTATCAGGGGTGAGTGAGAAAGGTTGAGGCATTGAGCATGTGGTATATAGAATCAGATTTAAATGTGTGGCTGGACCAGAAACTGTAGACTCCAGAGGTTGTGGGAGTCTGTGTGAGGGTACTAAGGTGACAGGATACATCTGAACTGTGCACTGGCAGGGCTGTTGGTTCCAAGGTGTCTTCCTGGTATTGGTGCCTCTGGCATGAGCTCTCACCAGTTCAAATTCCTCACTCTCATCTCCACTGCAGATTTGCCGGACTAGGGTCTTGTGGCCTAGATGTAGTCACTGCAACCCAGCAAGTTTCTGGCTGGAGTAGAGACCTCCTGGGCAGAGGAACCGGATAAGCATTTGATATTTTTGGTGCTGATGATGTGAGTGAGGGGGAAAAGTCCAGGAACAGAGAGGATGCTATGTAAAAATCTCCCACTGTGGGCTCAGCACAGTCTGGGATGACACAGCAGAGATGCAGAGGAAAGAGAACCCTGGGGTGGGAAGAGAGGAGTGGGTGATCAGCCTGGAGCAATAATTTCCCATCTTTCTCCACTGGCTCTCAGCGCAGCCGCATCCGCATGAAGCACACACATGCCCACATGCACACACACTCACACTTGCTCCCAGGCTCCTTGCTTCTGGACTCCTATGATTCACTGATTGCAGGACTGGTTTGCTGACCTGACTGCTCCATATCTCTCATTACCTCTTAACCACGAGAGCCGCGGCCTCGTTATCTTCTGATGTTTCTTTCTTTGCTGAACCATCACTGATTGAGCTCATCTCATGTGCCAGACGTTGGGAAATGCCGAGGAAGAACATGGAGAAGTCAGCCCAGCTGAATGGAGGAGGCAGGCTGTGGTAGGGGCCAGGCAAAGGAGGAAAGAGCAGAAGAGACACAAATTCCAACCACAGTGGACACCCCGACACATTTGGCTGGCCCTGTGACCTCCAGAGAAAGCGGGTATGACTAGGGCTGGCTTTTGAAAGCCTAGCAGTCACCCTAGAAGTCTAGGCGATGACTGTCATTTTCCAAGACAAAAGTGAGAGCTCATGACAGCAAAGAGTAAGTTCTTTGAGAGCAATCATCACAGCCAGGACAGTGGACACAGGGACCTTCCATATGTCCACTGTGACCGCTAGAGCACGAGGGGCCACCAGAGGTTTAGAGTTGAGGAATGAAACAGTCCAGGTTCTGATTTGTAACAGTCTATGGAGCCTCAAGGGAGAGGGGACTGGAGGATGGAAGGCTGCAGGCTATGGTGACGAGAACTGCCTCTGACGGCAGACGCGGGGGATGAAGAGCACCATCTCTATAGGGGAGAAGCATCCCTATGCCTTTTGCCCAATGCCAGCTCCAGTCAGACCAAACTCCCCTGGATCACTCCAGTTCCCTGTTCCTGCCTTTGAGGCAGGGACGGGACAAGTCAATAGGCAATGCCTTCTTCCTTCCCTTGACGTGTCTCTACCCAATAAAACACATCGAAATTTCTACACTACTGCTGTAAAGACCTTATACATGCTGAGCGTAGATGCCCTGTTAGCATTTCATAAGGGAGGCCTGCCTGGGGTGTGGTACTACCCGGAACCATTGAGGAGGAATTCTTGGAATACTAACAGCTCTAGGAACTGATGAGATTATGTAAAATTATGTTTGTATAATAAAAGGCTAAGAAACAAACATAAGGTTATGTGAAAAAGGTTTTGAGTTCAAAGGTATTTCTCCCCATGTAACATGCATATACATAAATGTATTTATGTGTGCATATATGTGTGTGCATTTGTATATAATTATAAGCATACATACAGGTGTACAAACATACACATCTAGATATGTATGTATACACATGTACATTGTTAGAGACATGATTGACATATGTCTGTTGCACATATACATCTGTGCACATACATGGCAAACACACACACTTATTTCATTAGTGGTGGTAAGTCCCCGTAAAGGCGACATTACAGAGAGCTTTGTGCTTGATTGGCACTCAGCAATGTTTGCTGAATTAGAACAAACCTCTGCCTTGCCCATTCTGATTTTTATCGTTGACCATTGCTCTCAGGAGTTAATGTTTGAACCTGGCCATAAAGAAATCGACAACCACTGACCTATGGCCTATTTTGAGGAGGAAGAAGCCCCTTATAAAATAGCCAACAGTGGGTGGCCTGAGAGGCAGAGCTGCTGTGGTCAGCTGTGGAAAGGGAGTCTCACCGCCACCATGAACTTCACCGGCAAGTACCAACTGCAGAGCCAAGAGAACTTTGAGCCCTTCATGAAGGCAATGGGTGAGTGCTGGATGGGACACCAAAGCTGATGTAACAGCAGTGAGGGTCTAGCCCTGCTATCCGCAGCTAGTCAAGGTCTGATGTTGAGGTGGAAGGAAGGGTCCAGGCTATCCCAGATGGAGGAGTGCTAGTGCCTTTCCTGGTCTCTTGCTACTTCACTGTTCCTCACTGGACAAGGCCTCTGGGAGGCAGTGGAAATGACACTGAATCGGACTGACACGCATCTCCTGGTTCTTCGTTTCATGGCCTTGTTCATTCTCTCATCCATTCATTCATTTTTCTAGCAATCATTGCCTCAAAACTAACCATGCCTCAAGCACTATGCTCGTACATACGCCAGGGAGACAGAATGAGATCAGCTATAATCCTGAACGATGTTTGGAGACAAGGCTACAATACTGATCAGTTATTTGAGGATAAATGCAACGAAGTATCCCTTAATATGTATGACTTCATTCCAGGCATTGCAACGACCATATTTAATACTTACCATAAAACTTAGTTGATCACTGTTGAGGAAACTGAAGCCAAGAAAGGGAAGTAGCTATGACAAGGGCCACCTATAGGAAATATTTGAGTTGGAGTGAGAAGAAGGCATTGGGTCCCAGAGACCCTATTTAGATACTCTACGTCTCCCAGGGTACAGGAGGGAAGACTGTGGTGGTGAAGGCTGAGCCTGGGACCAGGGAGAGAGAGCTCTGTGAGCAGAGGGGGAAGTGGGACAAAGGAGGGTACCAACAGGGAAGAGATGAGAACAGCAAGAGCAGGGAATGGAAGACACTCAGGTCACCCCAGGACTGAAAGTTGCTTTTGTGGACAAGACACAGCTCTCAAGTGTGGGGACCCCCTAGCTGAACAGAGGGTTCTCTACTCCGTGAACTCCTGATCCCTGTGAACCTCCATTCAAGGAAAGCCCTACTCTAGGGCCAATTACCCACAAGAGCCACGGCTCCAAAGGCCACAGCAAGGCTGTCTGGCCAGGTCTCACTTTGTGCATGGGGCCGTTTGATTTGGAAGATAAACATCCTGGAGGATGAAGTGTTCCCCCTCTAAGAACAAGGCCACTGAAGAAGGGGGAAATCGGGAGGGAGACGAAGTAAAGAGTATGGAGCCACAAAGGAAAGGGGCTGAGGCCAAATGGGGGTCTTGTCACAAATGAATTGGAAGGCTGGGAAGGCAGATCAGTGGGTAGAGTGTTTGCCTAGCACTCATGGAGCCCTGGGTTCAATCCCCAGAACATATAAGCCAGGTATGGTGACACATGACTGTAATCCCAGCACAGGGAGGTGGAAGCAGGAGGATCAGATGCTCAAGGTCACCCTCAACTATACAGTGAGTTAAGGCTAGCCTAGGCTACAAGAGACTCTGCCTCAAAAACTAATAAGACTAACTGGGAAAATAAGAGCAGGCCACTGACTTTCCCTGTCAGACACCAGAGGCCTCCCTGCTCACAGGTCGACCATATAGTAACCGTGTGAGGCCTCAGGAACACGCAGTGACCTCCTCTGCTTCTCCTGTCTCTAACCATACATGCCCTCCTCCAGGTTTGCCTGAAGACCTCATCCAGAAGGGAAGGGACATCAAGGGGATATCAGAAATCGTGCATAACGGGAACCATGTCAAACTCACCCTCACCTACGGCCCCAAAGTGGTCCACAACGAGTTCACCCTGGGGGAGGAGTGCGAACTGGAGACCATGAGTGGGGAAAAGGTCAAGGTATGTAGTCCCACCTCCTGTTTCCCAAAAGTTCTCCTAACAGAGACCGCGTCAGTGAACCCAGATCAGACAGGAGACAATGAGAGCTCTGAGAACAGTCTTCTCATTGTCTCAGGGATCATGAGATGTCTGGGCTCTTACTATGGAGGACGTGGGGGAAATAGGGCACAAGGTGATATTCTCAGTCACAGGGTCTCCCAGGCACAGTGCTCCTGGCTCTCGGGAGCTCGGGAGCTCAGGAGCTGAGGCAAATTGGTATCAGTGAAAATCTAAGCTAGGGCAGCTTCACCCCCTCAGGGCGGTGGTTCAGGGAAGCAGTGCCAGCTGGCTGTGGGCTGTGGGAGCAGTGGACAGGTGATAGCAGAGAGATCCAGGGCTACGGGTCCTCTCATCTGCCCCACCCTCTGAAGCTTGCGCAGCCCAGGGTAACCAGTGGACGGTGCATCTGCTCTGTCTGCTCCTGCCTTTCCTGGCAGCCTTGTGCCTCAGGCTCAGCAGGACCTCTGCCTCTTCAGGTTGCTCTTGTTTCTGCCTTTCATTCAAGGTGAAGAGCAGAAGGGAGTTCTCCTGACCCACTCATGGTGAGGGTTGGGGTGTCCTGGGTTTTTTAACCACCCATTGTGGAGGCAGACTTTGGACATTGTGTCTTTTGTTCCTGACTAGATTTCTCCCTCCATCCCTCCCCTGCTTCCCTCCAACCCCTCCTTTCTTCATATTCTCTTTTCCTCTAGCATCTTGCATGTAACCCAGACTGGCCTCAAACTCAGTATCTTCCCTCTCCCACCCGCTGAGTGCTGGAATTACAGTGCTGTACTGTGCCCAGCCACAGCTCTGCTTCTGCTTACAGCTGTCCTCGCTATACAAGGCTTGGAAATGGCACCACAATAGGAAAGACTAAATATCTAAAAAGCAGACCGTGTCCCCTCAGTGGCTGGTGATTGGAGTTCTGCTCCAACCTCCCTCTCTAAGCTTCAGAAATGGGAGTTTACGTTTTATTTTAGCTTTTATTTTTTAGGGGAGAACCACTCAGGCAGATTTGACATTCTCTTTCATTCATAAATTTCCGTTCAGCCCTAGAGAACTGGTGATGAGCAGGACGTCTGACTCATTGTTAGCTGTTGGCTCCATTGCTAGGCCTGACCTCTCTTTTCCGCAGGCAGTGGTGAAGATGGAAGGTGACAATAAGATGGTGACAAGCTTCAAAGGCATGAAGTCTGTGACCGAACTCAACGGCGACACAATCACCAACGTAAGTAGCACTTGGGTCTTGCCATCCCAGTGTCTGAGGGGAGTTGAGACGTAAAGGGTGAGGGGCAGCTGGACAACATCGCTCATTCTCCATCTTTTCCTCCTCGAGACCTTGACGTTGTCCATGCCATCTGCCACTTAAGAGAATCCATTACGTACCCTGTAGTGGATACATGTTGTCTTGAATCTTTCGAACAATGCTTTTCTAAATGGAGAAGCAAGGCTATGACCAGGAGAGCTGATCAAGTGGTAGACAGGTCCCCCAGAACTGGGTCCATCTCTTAGGGGTGTCAATCATGAAGCAACATTCACTCCCCACTCTCACAGCAGAGCAGGTGGGCAGAGAGGAATCACCCTGGACTGAGTCCAGATGCATGTCCTCTAGTCTTCCTGTCTCCCACAGTGTAAAACCAGGACTCCAGCCTATGGGGGGGGGGTGACTGCTGGAGCTAAGGAGTGCCTTTCCCAGCTGATAATATTAGACACAAAATCAGAGACCTGAGAAGGAGGGAAGGACCATTCAGCATCAGCCCTAAAACTGATGGGTTTTGTTTTCCCTGCTGTGCTAACACTTTGAGCATGCTAAGCAAGCATCCTGTCACACAAACACATGCCCAGTGTTCTCGTGTGCTTCATTCACATGCTTAGAAGGAAAATCATAGGGCCGCTTCTATGTTCCAGTCTAGTTGCCCAGTGTATCCACGTACATATCCTTCTCTTCAGCCACAGTTAATGTGCAGTAAGAGATCGCAATGAAATTTTGAGACAACAGATTGGGCGTCTTCAGATGGTTTTCCTATAGCTGTCATTGATTCAGGAAACAGTTCAGTGGCTGGCAGGGCATCCCTCCATGTGAGCAAGAGAAGTGACAAGACACAGCACGGTGTTTTAGACAAAGCTGCCAACCATTCTTCTGCCCAGAAAGAAAACAGAAATTTTTAAAGTTGTCTCATGTGTGAACACATTTGGGGATGTTATTATTTGTTTCTTTTACAATTACCATCAAGAAAATATTTCATAATCTCTCTTCTGACTTTCAGACCATGACACTGGGCGACATTGTCTACAAGAGAGTCAGCAAGAGAATTTAGACAAGGCTGCATTTCCTATTCTTTTACAGTGTAAAATTTATGCAATAAAGTTACCTTTGTTTTGCAAGTATTTCTTCTTGAGAGTTTCTCATTGTGGCACTGCTCTTTTTTAGTGTGTGTGTGTGTGTGTGTGTGTGTGTGTGTGTGTGTGTGTGTGTTGGGAATTAAACACAAAGCCTTGCACACGTGAGCATAAGCTCTATTACTGAGCTACACCCCGAGCCCGGACGTTTTCAGTGAACATTGGTCACCTATAACTTTGTAATTATAATCTGTGAGTCACTCTACCAGCTCAGATCTGTGGTGTACTGTTCACCCTGAAATCAGCCTCTGATTCAGGTGTCCTTGACAATAATTCCAAGTGTGGCTGCATCTGTGGAGTGACCAGCATGCCCTCTCTTTGCTAGTCACATGGGCAAGAAGCTGGAGCCAGAAGGACTCAGTGAGTATGAGGGTGTCTCTGCATAAGGACAGGGATGAGGAAGACCAGGCAGGCAAGGGAGAGGCACTGTCAGAAACACAGTGACAAGTGACCCACCCATCAATGGACAGGCTCTAAAAGCTTGGGTCCCTCAGCTACCAAATAAACAACTTTTTCTCTTATCGGAGAGCTTAATGTACAGAAGCAGTACAGGTGGAATTCCTTCACAACATGGGCAGAAACAGGAAGCAGAAAATGGAAACGACCCCCCTAAATACTACTTGTCCCAGACTGCTAGGAGCTTGGGATGAGTTGAACAGCAACAAGCAGAAATCCACACACTGAAATCCTAATGCCCAGTCGCTCAGAATGTGACCTTATTTAGAAACATGTTATTACAGCTATCAGAAACCATAGGGAAAAGATGGTGGGCTCCTAATTCAATATGGCCAACGTCCTTATTGAGACACACCCGGGAAGCATCTGTGTGAAGACTGGCCTTGTGTAGACACACATCAAGGAGTTCTCAGAAGCCAGCAGAGCCTTGCACCAGATGCTTTTCCTGCTCCCCCAGAGAGAACTTGGCACCGCCAACACTGGATCTCAGACATCCAGCCTCCAGAACTGTGAGGTCTGCCCACCCAATTTGGGGAGCAATGGCAAAATAATCCAGTTCTCAGACACCAAATTGCTGCCCACTTCTGCCATTACCACCTGCATAGTCTTTCAGTACTAGAAGTATCCCAGCCTGTAGAAGCCTTGGCAAAGAGCTAGCAGCTACAGTGGGAAATAAAATCCAATAGCATACACCAATATGCCAGTCACAGACATAAATTCTAGACTGCAGAGCTAAGTAGATGAATGTTGTAAGTAGACGTAACAGTCAGGCATGACAATATATGATTATAATTCCAGCATTTGGGAGGTGAAGGCTGGAGGCTTACGGTGTCCAAAGACACCCTCAACTACAAATGGAGTCTGAGGCCAGCCTGAGGTAGATGAGTCCCTACCTCCAAACAAAACATCTAAGAAATAGAAAGAAGTCAGATGCTCGCCTTTAATCCCAGCACTTAGGAGGCAAAATCAGGAGAATCTCTGTGAGTTCAAGGCTAGACTGGTCTACAAAGTGAGTTCCAGGACATCTAGGATACAGTGAGAAACCCTGTCTCAAAAAACCAAAACAAAAGAAAGAAAAAGAAATAGGAAGAAAAGAGAGGCACACGGCACAGCATCAGAGAAGAACCAGAACAGCATGATATTCAGAGAACTGACAGAAATTGTCATGACTGAAGAAACTAAGCTGAGTGTCCGCACAGGGAAAAGAGGCTTGCATTGTCTGCCAGCGGGTAACTAAGTTCTTTGGCTTTGAAGCCAGAAAAGGTATTTCGAAGGTTTTTCAGCAAAGTCTCTAGGGATCAGAAAACATCCCTCAAAACGACTCCTGACAGAGTCCTGCACTGAAATTAGCTCTGTGTTGGGGAGGGGTTGTATATTTTGCCCTGGGAGACGCCGAAC
The DNA here is from genome assembly GCA_025134845.1 of Neodon shergylaensis. Taxonomy (NCBI): domain Eukaryota; kingdom Metazoa; phylum Chordata; class Mammalia; order Rodentia; family Cricetidae; genus Neodon; species Neodon shergylaensis. Next base: position 1,533,685 of record JABTXL010003921.1, on the reverse strand, counting down.
TCGGATTCTGCACGAGCTCCCGGAGAACTCGGTGCCTGAACAGACAGCTGCTGATGAGATCTGCCGTTTTCACCTTGGCTCCTCCTCTCTTCACCCCACCCCAACACACTCACACACAGTGTGCACACACTTTCTAACGCCTCAGCCTTTGCCTAGCCTGTGAACATTTCACCAACAGGGGGCGCTTATCCTGTGAGACAGCGTTCATGGCTGATGTACACTAAGTAGGTCCACCAAATACTTGCTTCCTTTTCCTCCCGTTTTCTTTCTGTTTTTGTTTCTCTCTTTTGAATTTTTCTTCATAATTGACTCTATTAGGGTAAAGAAAGTGATTTGCCAGGGTAAAGGAGGAGAGACTCTAACACAGTCTATGCTCAAGCTTCTGGGTACTTTCTTGTTTATTTATTTTTACATTTCATTTATTTACTTGGGGAAGGGGGCGTGCAGGTACCATTGTGCACTTGTGGAGGCCAGGAAAACTCGCAGGAGTCTATTCTCTCCTCCCACTCTGTGGGAGCTGGGAGTTGAATTCAGGCTGTCCGGCTTATTGGCAAGCACATTTACTGGCCCTGGACCACTCTTTATATCCATGCTGAGCATCCACAATTTTCTAGTGTTCTGCATCAGAAGAGAATCACAGGAGGGTCGAGAGCAGCCAGAGCTACCTATTTTTTAAATGGCTATGATGAATGGGGGCATACGTGAGAAGACACAGACAGAACTGAGTCTCTGCGGAGAATCTTTTCACTCTGGAAAGGAGTTTGGACTTGGCCCAGGGGCAGCAGATGCTTACTGAGGGGTTCACATGCTGTAAGCAAAGTGACATGAAATACTCGTAGGAAAATCATCTGGCCATGGTGAAGATCCCACCAGTTTTCTATCTCAGATCTTCAGAGAGGCAGACCCTAGAGAGTCACCAAGCCGTGGCTATGTCTGGTTAGTGCGTGGGCTCACCTAGGTCGGTGCAGGTGGCTTCATGGTGAGAGTAGCACGTAGAACTCTCCGACATGTTCAGTGTGGAAACCCTGGCAGAAAAGTGGTTTCAACCAGTATAACACTATGGAGTTTTCTTTAGACACGGCCGATGGGCTTGGTGCTATCCTAATGGCTTTATAGGTTAAAAATCCAGTCTTCACTGCCAATCTAGGCAGAGAGAGAAATTAGGAAACTGAGGCAGGGGTGGAGTAAGCAGTCTGATATCAGGAGAGCTGTGAAGAAGGCAAACTTAAGTAGTTTTTATTAGCATCCATGCTCTTAAAACAACACTAAGGTATTTCTCTGAAATTACAGATTAATGAAGTAGCCACTGGCTATCTTCCCTAATTCTACATAAATTAATTGGCCTGGCTGTGGTGACACACGGCTTTAATCTCAGCACTTGGGAGGCAGAGATAGGTGGATCTCTGTGAGTTCAAGGCCAGTCTGGTCTACAAAGTGAGTTCCAGGACAGTGAGGACTATTACACAGAGAAACCCTGTCTTGTAAATCAAAAAACAAAACAAGCAAAAATAAATTAATTCATCTTAAATAAAACTAAATTTTATATCCTTACTATTACTTCATTGCTCAGTTGTCACAATCTGTTAGTGACTACTAAACTGGACATCACAGATATAAGTCCTCTCCATCGTCACAGGAAATTTCATGAAATTTCTAAGACTGTCAGAAGGAAAGAAGCCATGGCCAGCAAACACAGAAGGTTTAATGGGCCTTGCTGACTGTTATAACAAAAATACTCAAAATACACAGCTGTGCAACTCTTTAACTTTGAGATAAGAATTTCATTCATTTATTTACTCAATGTACACTTAATGAACACTATTATGTTCCAGGACCTGTGCTAGGGACAGGAAGATGAACAAAGGGATGTGACCTTGCTCTCCGGAACCCACAACATGATGGAGAACACGGTGTTCTTGGGTGGTGTTCTGAGAATAACCAGGTGTTAGGAGAGGTGTTAGGGAAGTCTCATCCTGCAGAGCAAACACCCAAGAGGATGTGAGGGGCTGGAGTTCGAGCTGCCAGATCAGATAACAGACCTGAGAACCAGAAACCTCAATGCAGTCATCACAGAAAGTATCAGGTATATTCGTGCTAGGGGTGTGCAGAGCAAGAACAGAATCAACCAAGGACAAGATCAGCTCAGGGGCTTATCAGGGGCAAGTGAGAAACAAGACCAGGGAAAGCCAGAGAAACCACATCAGAAGCTGATCGCAAAGGGATGGAGCCACAGAAACCAAGTTTAGGGTGTGTTGCTAACAGAGGGGCTAGATAATGTAAGAAACTAGAAGAGAGACACTTTCTAGGGGCAAAGGTAAAAACCAGTATGCAATGGGTTTCAGAAGAAATGGAAAGAGAAGAGAAACAGAAAAAAAAAACGTGCAATTGGAGAGAACTCGCAGCTGTGAAGATGGTGATCCATGGGTCCTCAGCATGCTTAGTGACTTATTAAAGATGCCCAGCAGTTCATCTCAGCACTCAGAAGGCAGAGGCAGGCACATCTCTGTGAGTTTGGGGACAGCCTCGTCTACATAATAAATTCCAGGACAGCCAGAGCTAAGCAGAGAGACCCTGTCTCAAAAAAAAAAAAATAAGAGGAGGGAAAAAAGGAAAAGAAAAGAAGCCCCACGGTAGAAGAATGCCAAGGCCTCAGGATGGAGAAGAGTGATACCGGAGAAAGCTCTGGAGGACACAGGAAGGCAAGGAGTCCAGAGCAGGGGCATCCAGCTAGTGAGAGAAGGGGAACCTCGCGAGGTGCACACGGAGACTAATGCTGAAGAAAGCAGATGTGAGGATGATGAGAAGCAGCAGCAGTAAAAGCGAGTGGGCGCACAACAACAGCAAAGAAAGGAAGAGGATTTGGGGGTCCACGCTGGGGAAAGAGTGATGATTCGACCGACTGTATCTATGAGTTCCCAAGGAGAACGTTAGTGTTGTCCCTAAGCCTGAGCCGTAGAAATAACTGTCAGTCTTTTTTTTTTTTTCAAGACAGGGTTTCTCTGTAGCTTTGGTTCCTGTCCTGGAACTAGCTCTTGTAGACCAGGCTGGCCTCGAACTCACAGAGATCCGCCTGCCTGCCTCCCGAGGGCTGGGATTAAAGGCGTGCACCATCATGCCCAGCAACTGTCAGTCTTTTATAGAAGCTTCTAGAGAAGAACAAATCCTCTAAGAAGAACCAAGGATACTAATATTCTGCAAGGAGATGCCATTTTAGAAGCCTCAACTGCCGAGCAGGGTTCAAGGGGAAGCAGGGGATCATTCGCGGATGAAAGGGTAGAGATGGAGGAACTAAAATTTTAGGCAAATAAATTTGTGTTTTAGTGGGAATCACGTGACTTCAAGATGTTGGAATTCTGGAGTCAATGGTAGCCCAAGATTGTGTAGAAGTTTTGGTGAGACCCTCATCTAAAGGAATTTACTTCATGATCTCCCACCATGTCGGTGAGAAAGTTGGGGTCCAAGAAACTCAAAGGTCATCCTTGGGCCTTCATTTCTCAGATGAAAATGGGACTCTCAGCAAATAAGAACAAGCTGGGGACACTTCTGAAGAGAGCCCAGCCCAGGGGAATTGCCTTCTATTAAGAAGGGCAGAAGCCCCCAGAGCATGGACAGGATTAAGAAATTCAGCCCAGGAAGTAACGGTCACTCACTACAAAGAGCAGGGCCCCACTGGGGCCAGTGACCAAGCCTAAGCTGATACACACCACCCAGACTTGAAAGCCCTGCAGCCTCCTCTGCTGGATCCACTGTTGCCAGGCATGCACACCCTCGGCCTCACACTGAAAAGCCTCCTCACTCCTTCTAGCAAACGGCAAGGAAAGCCTCAGCTTCTCTTCAAGTAGTCCCCACATCACAAGGAGCTACAGGCTTGGTGCGTGGGACCAGGGAGGGACAAATTCCTTCTGTGTGGCCTAGAGTTATTTCAAGTTCAGACGAGGAATTGAGACCACAAATGGTCTGATCAAGACCCCTGCCTCTTCCCAGCCACCATTCCAAATGGGGTTCAGATCTCAGAGTGCATCTCAAAGGATCAAACACAGCCCGGCCCTTTGTTAATAACTCCACCCCAGCCTGAGGATACAGGACATCACCCATCCCAGTCTGCCAAACCCTAAATATTCCCAGCCATAGATGAGACCAGCAGGCCCAGATACACCTGCACAGACAGACAAGCAGTCATCTGAGAGTCTAAGGCCCTGCCACTGTTAACTCGGATGTCACCACACACGTAAACACACAGGCGCGCGTGCGCACACACACACACAGACACAGACACACACACACACACTCACCTCCTCTGGACCCCTCTCCATAGAGTCTGCCATTGCATTCACTATTATGACATACCCTTTTTGTTTGTATTTTTTCTTCTGGCCCCATTATATTTAGGGCTTCTTTATTGAATAGATGGTGGAATCTAGCACCAGACACATATAGAAAGAGTTGGTCTGGGATGAGATATTGCTAAGCTGAGTTGAACTCAACCAAAACGACAGTGGAGGACACAGGGCAGTAAATTCTCCAGCTCCCAGTCACATTGCCCCCACTCTCCAACAAAGTCCTCATTGCTTCTTATGGAACAGAGCCGGGGCTGGTTCATTGCTGGGCTCAGCCATGACCTGCATGGGCTGGTTGTTCAGGGCAGCCTCTCGCATCTTGTGGTACATGAACTCATTCTGGCGGAACATGCGAAGCTCCATCTCTGTCTGTACCCTCATGGCCTGTGGGCGAGATAACAGCACTGAGCGTGACATGTCCCCAAGACATGGTCCTGACATAACTTTGAATAAATGACCCTAGTTAGAAAGATTCAGTTCTATCCCTTCACAAACGTGTATGTGTGCGTGCGTGTGTGCACGCGTGTGCATGTGGTGGGGGCACCACTGTGGACTGATGGTGTAGCAGCATGCCTAGCATCATAGGGAGAGGGAGCTGGACCCTTGAGATGGCAGCTGAAAAGCTGCTTTCAGCAGAGAACACTTCTTCTCCCTGACGCCTGAGGACCGGGATCTGAACCCTGGATCCTGACCTCTGTGCTTGTAGGACCTCAGTGAAGGGACTTACCCACAGTGTGTCGGGAAGATTACAGTGGTACAACACACAACAAAGTCTTTGTTCTCCCGCACACCCACTCAAGGAATATTCAGAGGCTCAGGATACCATGGTAAGGAAGACTGACAGAGACAAGCCTTAGATAAGCTTAATATACTAGATATAAAATTAGTCATCTCTGACCTTACCATTAAACCCCTAGGTAAGTATAGGTGAGTCCTCCCCTCGCTTGGGCCTCTGTTTCCTCGTATGTAATCAAGGGGGCAAGGGTCAAGCATCCTAAGGTCCTTTTTGGTCTAGTTGGCAGCCTACAGATTTCCATAAAGCAAAGTCCAGATGCATCAGGACTCCCATTTCAAGAGACCTTCAAACAAGACAGTTACTGTCCACCTCCAGGTTTTACCTCCAAGTCCTTGGTAATGGGGTGGGAGGGTCCGTGTGTCACCAGGAGAATTGCGTAGGCTTTGCAGATCATCCCGTGCCCCACTTCAATGTTGCCAGCGTGCCAGTTGGTCAGCCCTGCCCGCATCACAGCCATGCCCAGTTGGGCATTGTTATGGTGATAGAGCTTCCTGCAGAGGCACAGAAAGTAATCATGACTTGTCGTGCCAACCTTCCTTACATCTGCATAGCACAGAACAACCCTAAAGGATTCTGACATCTATCATTATCAACTGTTATCTAGCGTCACATGGGAAGAGAGGCTCATTGACAAATCCTCTAAATTAGGTTGGTGATGGGTATGTCTGTGGGCAACAGACCTGCAGATAGCACCATTCCCTGAGAAAGAGACCCTGAACTTTGTAAGAGTGGAGAGGACCAACTGAGAGCAAGCTCGCACTTTCGTTCATTCCATTCATTCATTCCTCTCTGCTCTTGAGCGTCGGTGCAATGTGACCTCAGTTTCCCTGCAATAGTGGACTGACCTGGAACTATAGCTAAAATAAACCCCTCCTCCTCTAAGATGATTCGTTGGGGTATTGTGTCACAGCAAATGGAAATGCCACCAAGGCCAGTACTCCTACTGGTCAAGTCCACCTAGTCTTCCCGCTCTTGCTGTGAGGCACCAGCGGCTGGTTGTGGGGTAGTGAAATCCACAGAGCTGACTAGTTCTACACAGTGAAGCCAGGAGAGTTGGGACTATGTCCTAGACCACCACCAAGTCAAGACTTCATGGACAAAGAGGGCCGCAGTTGTACTGAGTCTGAGCATAGGAAGCTAGGTACCATCAGGAGCACTCCCAGATCTCTAGGTACATCAGGAGCACCCCCAGCTCTCTGGGGAATGTGGAAAGGAATTCAAGGTGAGAAATACAACTTTAGTGTCCTTCCTGGGGCTGCGCTGTATTTTCCTTCTCCCGGCAGGACTCCTTCCTGCATGCTGGACCATTTACCTGCGTTTGTAAATGCAAAGCATTCTCTAAAGAAAAGTCTTCTTATGACAACTTACTCTTCTGGCCAGAAACACAAATTCCTAAGCTAATGTGAACATAAAGAGACAGCCAGGCAGTAGTGGTGCATGCCTTTAATCCCAGCACTTGGGAGGCACAGGCAGGTGGATCTCTGTGAGTTCGAGGCCAGCCTGGTCTACAGAGCTAGTTCCCAGGACAGGCCCCAAATCTACACACAGAAGGCAAGAAACAATGTGGGTGTAAGGGGAATGAGAAAGCAGCGCATTACAAGTTTTAAAATTTATTTATTATGTGTGCATTAGTGTTTTTCCTGCATACATGTCTGTGTGAGGGAGTTGGAGCCTCTGGAACTGGAGTTACAGACAGTTATGAGCTGCCATGTGGGCGTTGGGAATTGAATCCAGGTCCTCTGAAAGGACAAGAGCTCTTAACCATTGAGCCATCTCTCCAGCGCAGAGACTTTTTTTCTTTTCTTTTCCTTTTTCTGTTTTTGTTTGTTTGTTTTTCAATACAGGGTTTCTCTTTAGTTTTGGAGCTTGTTCTGGAACTCACTCTGTAGACCAGGCTGTCCTCAAACTCACAGAGATTTGCCTGTCTCTGCCTACCAAGTGCTGGGATCAAAGGCATGCACCACCACTGCCCTCATATTATAATTTATAAGTAAGAATGGCCTCTTTCTCTTCACAGAAGAACTGTGAAAACTATACGCATTTATATGTATATATGTGTGTGTGTGTATCTGTACACATATTATACTTGTGCATATGTATGTACACACATGCATAAATATGTAAATATGCACACAGTGCAAATATATTGCTATGGATTGGTTAAGTGCTGTGTGTTAAAGGCTTGATCATAGGTTATTAAAAAGAGAATAAAAACTTTCAGAGCATTAAAAATCAAGCTTCATTTAGGAAAATCCAAAGCAGAAGATGTAGTTCAAATGACAAATAAGGAAGTAGAAATAAATGAGCCCACCAGAGATGACAATTAGGCTTCCTCTGAGTGTCAACTCTGATGGTCTAATCATTACTGCTTGGGACACCATGATAAAAGCTTAATTTGTGAGGAGAAGTCCGACTCTGCTTATGGCCTGTGGCTCTATATACTGTGACCATGTCATTGTAGGTATAGGAGGAGCAGTCAAATGCATGCCATCTCTTTGACATCCCTGGAACAGAGGGTTTCCGGGAGGCTAACTCAGGGCCATCACCTACGTGTAGCCATCCACCATCCTCCTGGCATAGTGCGAGGCCTCCTCAAAGGCCTGGAGATAGGAGAGGACCTCTGACACAATGCTTAGCAGACGAAGCACATAGAGGTTGGTGTCGGCGAACACTGGTTCCTGTTTCTCCAGACACTCCCGGCACAGCTTCACAACCTGGAGGGAGACACAGCTTCAGCATCACCACTGTACCAGAGTTCATGCTTAACCGGTAGGCGGAACATCAATAGAATGCTAGACTCACCCTTTGAAAGCTGGAGAAATAGAGGGAAAAAAGCAAGGTTTGTGATTTGAGCTAACAAAATGGTCTTCCTGGATAAGCCATTGGCATGGGAAAGGGTAGGGCTGGACATAAAGATGGTACAGCAAAGGGAGGAAGTTTGCCCACTCAAAGTCAATAGGCAGGAGAGCTGCAGAAACTACATATGCATGTATGTGTGCATATCTATACATAAACTAAACTTGTGTATACATATGTACATATACATATGTATAGATATATACAATGTAAATACATTGATAAGGTTTGGGTAAGTGCCCACTCCTAAGGCCTATGTGTTCAAGGCTTAGTCATCAGCCTGTGGTGTTATTGGGAGATAGAAGAAAAAAAGAAAGCCAGAGGAATGGAGCCCATGGTACCCCACTACTTACTTTGGTCCCTAACACAAGCCTTTGCCACACTTTCCTTACCAAACATAAAACTTCATTTTCCTGACTTTTTCTCACCTGACAGAACTCAGGGGATGAAGAGAATGTCTTGCATTGGTCACCCTAGCAAGGGTTCATACATGTGCAATGGATGACTCAGTAAAGGAGAAGGAGGAAAAGAAGGGACATGAAACCAACACGAAGTGAAATTAGTCACCATATTAGCATAGCCTAGTGATGTCCACACCTGGCTCATTCAAGCTTCAAAATGAGCTTGGGGGAAAGTCACTGATTCATGGTGCCTCTGCTCTAGTTCAGAATGGACAGATAGATCCCTGTTGTGGGAGAATTGTTTGAACAACCATCTCACTGTCCTAGTAAAGCCACCTTGAATCAAAGGACCGAGTCAGCAATTCACTGACTGAGATTAGCCATAGAGTTCTTGAAGGACTGAGGAGATCTGCTAGAGAGAACAGAAAGAGAGAAGGGAGGATTTCCAGGAGAGGTGCTTCATAAAAAACGTGGAGGGAGGGCCAGCTGTCTTTGGATGTATCAGATCTTTATCTCAACTTCTGACTCTCAAGTTCTTATTATACTGGAACAATTTAGATACTCAGATCCCAGCTTAGAGGGTGAGACACAGGACTGACTTCCAACAAGCTGTTGAGATTAATTCAAAGCAACTTCTCAGGTATGGAGGTGTATGCCTGTGATCCCCATACTCAAGAAGATAGAGAATTCAAGGTCAGCCTACATTACATAGCAAGGCCCTGTCTCCAAAAACTAATGCAGCAATATTTCTGCAGATCACTTGACTGCACACTGAAAGCCCATGGAAGCTATGGGACCTTGATGCCTCGATCCCTCTAGCAGAGATTTTAGAGAACTTGTCCTGGTTTGAGGAGAGGCGTGAGGTGTTTACCTAGGTGATTATGGTATAGAGCCAGATGAGAGTCTATGGGGCTCTAGGAGACAAAGTGGGTGGTGACAGGTTGTAAGAGACATATGTTCAGTGATGGGAATGCAAGCAGGCCACTCTCAGTGTCCCCCCAAGGCCATTGTCATTCTTCCAATTCTATCACAGGCCCTCCTCTAGCCCCTAACACATGGATCCAGCAACACTAGCTCTCCTTGGACGGATCTCATTGGGCTGAGCAGTCACTGAGAATACTCCCTTAATGGGTGCTAAGATGGAAAGGCATAAGATAGAAACAGCCTTCCAGAAAACACACCCTGTTCATTTCTCATCTTTCTGTTTACACACCTCCCTAACTCTCCACCCTCTTCCCCATCACTATCCCCCATTAAAAGTGCTCTTACCTCATGATACAAACCCTCAGAGCGAGCCTTGTCTATTTTTTCCAGAGTATCCTTTGAGAACTGTACCATCTCCTTCACCACTTCTGGGGAGGGCTGCAAAGAGAGGGACATGCAGTCTGAGATCACCTCATGAGGCAGCGCATTTTCTCTCAGAGCACCTGAAGGCTGGGAGTGCAGTTCCATCGTAGAGCACTTGTCTTACATGCGTAGGGCCCAAAGTTCCATCCCACTACCACCAAAAGAGAAACGAAATAAACTGGCTTCTAGTGTCTGCCATCTTTGATGTTCACATTAATGTAGGATCAGAGCCATCCACACTCTGAATGCCATAAGTACATAAGGACCCCGTGGCTTCTCCAATTGCTTCTTCTGACTTCTTTTTCTCAGTTTCTTAATTTAAAGGTTTTTGGTTGTGGAGGATTTCACACACGAGCACTGTATTCATATCATTTCCACCCTTCGCCCGACTTTGATCCCTCCCATATTTCCCACTCTCTCAGTATTGCTCACAAGTGTTTAGGGAGGACCACTTGGCTTGAATAACTTACCAGAAAGCTCATCCCTGGGGAAAGCTGATTCTCCCTCTCCACAGCCACCGACTGACTCTGGGGACAGGGCCTTATGAGAGTTGTCTTGTCTATACTGGCATATTGACTATTGTCTTTATGCAGGTCATGCTTAGGCAACCACATTGTTGAGATTTCGTGGGTCCAGCTCCCCTGTCACATCTAGAAGACACTCTCTCACAGCAGGCATCCTGGTTCTCTGGCTCTGACAATCTTTCTGCTCCCCTTTCTGTAATTTTCCTTGAGCCTTGGGTGTAGGGACTGCATTGAAGGTGTATCGGTTGGGGTTGGTCACCCCCTGGTCACTTATCCTCTGCTTTTTGACCACTTGTGGATCACTGTCATAGAGTCTGTCTGCATGAAAAGAACTTTCTTTGATGAGGAGTGAGAACTACACTTACCTGAATAGAAGGATCAGTATTTAGAGTACAGTTAGAAATTATATTACTTTAGGCAAGTAGGTTTTCCTCTGAGGTCCACAACCTCTCCAGTCATGGGTAGTTGGCGAGATTTACAGTGCCAGGCATAAATTCCTTCCTAGTGACCGGGCCTTAAGTCCAGTTAGGCCAGATCTGCTGTTTATTGCCTAGATAAAGCTGGCCCTAATGCACCGTTGAGGATACCTTGCTTGGCCAGTCGTTGTCGTTTGTAGGCTTCACACGTGGGCAGAACTGCCAGCTGTTTCTCCCTCTCCGCAGACTGCATAGCACCTTCCGATACTATGAGAGCTGGTCCTCAGGAATGAGGGTTCAGCTTAACCCCTCTAAATCCTGTGTCTGAAGTCTGTGATGACTTCCGTAATAGGGCCTAACATTCACGTGCTGGGAGACAATCGAGGGCAATGGCAGTAGCCTATATTGTTTTGGGAGTCTGCTGGACATCCCTGACCAACTCAAAGGGGGCTTTTGTTAGACAGTCTACAGTTTTTGGGGGGAAGCATTATCCCTCAAAATTGCATAACTCCATTTAAACTACACACACACAGTATATTTTAAATTTGGATTGTTAAAGTCTTATGCAACCTGAGCTATACCTGTTTTTTCTTTTCTATTAAGTGTGTGTGCATGTGTCTACGTGAGGTATGCCATGTGTGTGCATGTGTGTGATCTAGAGATCAGAAGAGGGCACTGGATTCTAAGGAGCTGGTGTCACAGGCAATTGTGAGCTGCCCAACAGGGGTGCTAAGAATGAAATTCGGGTCTTCTGGAAGAGCATCAAGCTCTCTTACCCACTTAACCATCTCTCTAGCTCCCTCTTCACACTTTGGTGACTAAGGTTCAGAATCTTGCTATTTCAGTCCTTGGAAGTCTGGCTCCCTGCTGGGCTTTTGGACACAAGAGAACTTGACATTGACCCCACTTGTGTTTCCTCTAGAATTTTGCACTGAAATCCTGTTGTCTAAAATTCTTTGCTTCAAGACAACCACATAGCATTGTGCACAAATACTAACAGTGTGCAAGCCCCAGAGTACAATACCTTTGGTTCTATGAAAAAGAGATTGTTTCTGTAAAAAACAAACAAAAAACTTGTCATCCTTGGCTGCAGCTACTTTATCTCCTGCGCTACCCCTAGGCTTAATGGACCTTCATTATAGGGTTACATCTTTCTTCTATTTCTTTCTGCATGGGTACTAGCATGGCTTGTCTGCCAAAATGTGCGTGCATGTCTCTTTAATTTTTGTAGCACAGTAAATAGACATGATGTTATGAATTGAATGCCACCCTCTCAAAATTCATACACTGAAGTCATAAGCCCCAAGATCTCAGAATGCAGCCTTATTTGGAAGCAGCAGCCTTGCAGATTCATTTGCCTAAGATGAGGTCATGCTGAATGAAGTAGGGCGGATCCCTAACCCCACATAACTGGTGACCTTATAAAAAGATGACCAACAAGCAAAAGAGAAGATGTAAAGAGACCCTGGGAGAGATTTCTTTCTACAAGAACAGGAGAAACATCTAGAACAGATCCTTCCCTCATACCCTGTCAGTGGCTAGATTGTGAGACTGGTCAGGTCACACTGAGGTTTACACTGCCCTGTTTGGGGCAGCGGAATAGCAACTCTAGCAATCTGAGATGTGTATATGGCATCTTTGGGCCCCTTAACTCTTCATGCATTTGAATGGTTTAGGCCATATCTTCTATTCATATGTTTCCCAATGTGTATTGATTTGAGGGTTTTTTCCAGTAGTTTATTATTACTAAAAGTACCACCACAGTATATCCGTATCCATGTATCTTATAGCAAATGTGTAAGCATCTTTTCTGGGTAGATTCTTAGAACTTTTTGGTGAAATGTTTATATGATATAGTAAAAAAATAAAAGTAAGTTGTTGGCCAGAAAATTGTGTAAACACCCCAGGGACGAACAGGAGAGCTACGCTGGGGTGGCAGGTGCTCAGGGTGGGGTGGGGGGTTTTTAGGAACATTAGTGAGCACATACACCACTGGTAATGGAGCCATGAGATAGGTCATATGACCAGCACCCAGGAATTCACCCAATACCTCTGCTCTGACCAGAAACACATGTCCTCTTCCACACAGCACTCAGAGGGGAGTTTAGAAGTCCCTGTATGTGTATCCCACAGACACTAGTGTAGTGCCAGTTATACAGAAGCATCCAGGTAACCCCTTGCGTTCTTCCATCGAGACCCCCTCACTGGGGAAGGGAAGAAGCCATGAAGACACTTTTTTTCCACTCTGACCTGGTAGCCAGTCATTTTGTGCCCTGAGCTTGTTCCTCCAATCAGATGTAGAAAACTGCCTGAGCCTTCTGACAGTTTTCTCAGCGGTGAGAACGGTATCCCCACGCCTGTACTGACCCACATTCTACCCTTGTGTGCTCCAAAGGAGGACATGGATGAGCAGGCACTGGCACCCTCTCTGGTTTCTCCTTCTTGCTTATACTGTTTGTAAGTGTCTAAATATTTCTCTCTCATTTCACTGGACACTCTGTCCCCTGGCAGCTCAGCTCTCTCCCAGCTCAGCTGAGTTCCTGGCATCCCCTTGGCAAGTCTGCCCCAGTTCCATAGCACCCATCTCTACAGAACTGGGAAAACCATATTCAAATAAATCCCTTTGCTGATTGAACTTTGGTCTCTGAAGTCTCCCACATTGCTTAACCTGCACAAGGGCAGGGTGGGGAGCTGATCCCTGCTCAGTGCCTGTGTGCCAGCCCTTTTAGACAAGTCGTCTTGTCCAATGTTCATGATAAAAAATGTTCATAATAATAATTAGGTCTTTGCTCTCCTTTCCCAGAGAAGACTGACTTCTTAAAAAATTCCCCATGTCTGCTGGGACTTGCCTGCCCTGCCCTGTGCTCCATCCTCTGTCGCCTCCTCAAGGCCATAACCCCCACCCTTGCCCAGCTCCTGGGAAGGTGACCTTGGACTCTGAAGCATAGCTGTGTGTACCTTGGGGTCTTCCTTCACTGCCTGGAAGAGGTCGTCCTTCAGCCCTTTCTGGCAGTGCTCACAGGAGCAGTCAAAGTAGTACTGCTTCTTCAGCTGCTGTCTGCGCTCCTCGCTGAGGTGGAGGAAGTCGATGTAGGACACGGTGAGCTCCTCACCTTCGGAGATCTTGCCCAGAGCCCGGAGCTCAATTCTGGAACAGGATAAAAGGGATGCTGATGAGCATTCTCCAGGGCTTCCAGGATCCCAGCCCCAAAGACAGCAGCTTCCAGTAAGCCTCTGAGAGAATGCCCATTCCTCCCGAAAGCTCATAACCAGGTCATCGTACTCATTCGACATCACATCTGCTCCGCTCAGTCAACTTTTCTGGAATTGGTTCACATAGAAAGCCCATAAAGGACTAGGCTGGGTCTCAAAGCCCTACACAGAGTCTATGCCCACAGTTTCATACACTCAGCTACTAAGCTGTAACAGGATAGGAATAATAGCAAAGAGAAAACATGATGAGATCTAAACATCACTTTCTTTGTTTGGAGACTACTACATTCTCTGTAAGAGGACATGTTGAGCTGCCACCACCTTGGCACCTTGTACTCTATGCTCCTGTTCCAGGGTTTAAGCCTACATTATATAGGGAATTTATGCTCACTGGAGAGCAGCAAAGGAATTTGAATATAAAAAGAATTGGGCTGTTAGCCTGGTTCACTTTTTTTAATTGTTGTTTTGTTTTGTTTTGATACAGGTTTCTCTATAGCTTTGGAGCCTATCCTGGAACTAGCTCTTGTAGACAGGACTGGCCCCAAACTTACAGAGATCTGCCTGCCTCTGCCTCCTGAGTGCTGGGATTAAAGGCATGGGCCTCCACCGCTTGGCTTGGTTCACTTTTGTGTGTGCTGGAAGGTGCTGCTAGCTGGTTGTTAGCAACAATATTTTTTTTTCTTTGTGATATAGGGTTTTTCTGTGTATCTGCCCTGGCTATCCTGGGATTCACTCTGTAGACCAGGTTGGCCTCGAATAACAACAGTATTTGTTGTTACTCAGTTACTCAGAAAACTACCCATCTTATTGTGTAATCACACAGAAGGTGCTGAAGTTAAAAGGGCCCTGAGCAACTGACATCCATCCAGCTAAGTCAGCACAGTGCCTCTCAGTCACGCACTTTTGACCACGAAGTCAGACTGCAAGAAGAGGAAGAGGAGGAAAGGGTGGTGGTGGTGAAGATGGTGGAGAAGGAGGAAGAGGAGACGGAGGAGGAGAAGTAGCAGTGGCAAGGCTTGTAAGCTCGGGTCTCAACTGTGTTCCTAAAGTCTCACTGCTGGGCAGGAATTCTTGGTCACCACCTCCCAGAAAGAGTGTCAGGCACCATGAGAAAAGCAAGATCCCAGCACCCCAGAGAGATTCAGAGGCACCCCCTTCCATGTCTTCTGAGAAGATAAACAGACAAAGTAACTGCTGAGTGGCAGGGACAGGCAGGCCCAGGTATCTGCGGGGACTACTTAAGGTTATAAAGCATTCCCCATAAATGGAGGACATGGGATAATGTGGGTGCTGGGTGGGAGTGTAGCTCAGAAGAAGAGCGCTCGCTAAGCATGCATGACCCCTGAGTTGGCTCCCAGCACTAAAGTCAGAGGGAGAGAGAGAGAGACAGAGAGAATGAATGTGTATAAAAACAACTGAATGGAGCCTTGGAAAACCTGAATGCCCCTCTCCTCTCGCTCCTTTGTTCCCTTTGAAAGGGGCAGGAAGAACGGGTAGGGGCACTATTCATACTCTGTCCTATAAGAGACAGTTAAACTCTATGTTGTTGAAAGGAGTCTGCATGCATATATTACTGATAACACTAGTTCTTTTGTTCCGAGGTAACCGCTATCTATACACGTAGCCAAGACGCCCACTTAGCAGTAACGCGGTCAAGACTGTCACACTAACTAGACCCAGTATGTCATAAAGTGCCTTGGCCCAAACATGCACCAAATGAGGTCAGAGTGCAGGGAATGATAAGCAGAGAGGCCCAGATGCTGTCAGAGACTTGACTGACCGCTGCCCTGAAGGCAGACTGAGCTCCTCCCGAGGGACTGCCTGCCTGTGCGTCTCCCACCCACACTATACTCTCCTGGCAGAGGTCACGGCTGAAGATGCAGTCTGCTGCCTTGGCAGACCATTGGTTGTGTGGACAGAGCACAGTTTAAATGTTAATTCCTCGTGGTGCCAGGCAGCCGGAGCTCTGGCATTCCAGAAACACTTCCCAGTGTTCGTTCCCTAAGAGCTGTAACTAAAGTGATGAGACAAGTGGGGAGGGAGACCACGTGACCCTTATGGCTCTGCTGAAAATCCTGGTGTTTCCAAGCTGTAGAGGCCCCTCATGTCACAAAGAAGGGTGCAGATATGAGAAATGTAAGTTATTTCCCTCAAGATCTCAGAGTGCTAGGGGGACAAAGCCAAGATTAGAATTCAGGAACCCTCTGTGCACTTCAGACTGACAGCTGCCTCCTGGGTCTTTCAGACTGACAGCTGCCTCCTAAGTCTGTGACACATGGGCAAGGGTCTTGTTTTTAGGGTTCCACTAATATCCTAAGATGTGGTAATACAGTCACTCCTGGGCCAGAGAGGACAGCAGATGACTGGTGCCCTAGTAAAATAGGACGGCAAACTAGAAGCCTTCTTCTGCTGAGTAATATATCCCCAGTCTTCTTATTCTGTGTTTTGGGCATGACATGTCTGAGGGACTATGTGTTCCCCACTAGACCCTTTTACAGAGCTGGCCACCATAGCAGCGTAACATGATCCAGTGTGGTTCAGGGGTAGATTGGTCGGGACTTTCAGAAACTGATTCCCACGCAAGACCTCGGGTATCTCAGACTAGAAGCAGTGTGGAGTGAAGAAGGTCAAAGGCACAGTGGGCATGGCGGTGCAGGCTGCCATCCCAGCCCTCGGGAAGAGCATGAGTTTGAGGCCATCCTGGGCTACCCAGGAAGCTGGGGCCAGCCTGGATTATGCATTAAGACCCTGTATCAAGAAAGAAAAAAAAAGAGAGGTGTTGGGGACAGGGAAGAAAAGGACGAGGAGAAAAAGAAGAAGGAAGACAAGAAGAAGAAGGGAGAAAAGGAGGAGGAAGGCACAGGAAGGGAGGAAAAAGAATGCTTCCAAAAATGAATTAACATTATGCCACTTCAATATGACAATATGCCTATAGTCTCAGCTACTCCAAAGACAGAGGCAGGAAGTTCAAGGCCTACTGGAATGACAGAATTCAAGGCAAGACTTGGGTAGATTAGTGATGGATGGTTTTGATAAAAAAAAAATAGAGATGGGGCTGGAGATATATCTCAGGAGGAGACTGATTGTCTAACAGCTAAGGTCTTTGGTTCAGTCCCTTGGACTGGAAAAGAATAAAAGAAAGAGTAGAGGTGAAAGAGGGAAAGGAGGGGATACATAGATCCCCAGGCTATTTTACACTTCAGATGCTTCTCAATACATAGCAGGGTATGCCCCCAATAAATCCATGATAGGCTGAAAGTATTATAAGCATGTATTTAATAATCTAATGTTCTTAGCTTTGCATGCCTTAACTGTGCTCAGAACACATCCAACAGGCCATAGTTAGGAAAATCAACTAGCACACTGTGTTTTATGATGAAGGGATGAACGTCTCCCATAGTTTGCTTATCGCTATACTGAAGGTGAGAAACATCATAGTTATATCCTTATGTGTTTGTTATGACCATTAAACATAAAAGCTGTTAAGTCAAACTGTCTTATGTTAGGAACTATCTATATTCAGAATCATAAATTGAGAAATGAAGAGTGGCTAAAATAATCACAGCAGGAGGTAAAAATTGAAAACTTAGCCGGGCTCTTTCCTCCACCCAGCTTCCTCAGGAAAGTCTAATTCACCCTGAGCTGCAAACCCCTTTCATCTCCAATACCCTACAGTTTTATAGTGGAGCTAACCTAACTGCAAGCCAACAACTCATCCAAGTGCTTCTTGCAGACATTAGGAACACAGCCAGAGCCAAGGAGGCTTAGAATCAGGGAGATCCTGAGAGTTGATTTTGTTGTTGTTGTTGTTTATGCTGCTATTTTTTGTTTTGTTTGTTTTGAAACAAGGTCTTATGTAGCCCAGGCTGTCTCAAGCTCATTTTGTACCCAAGGATGACTTGGAACTCCTGATTCCCCTGCCTTCCTACCCAAGTGCTCAATTACCTGCTTTTGACCTTCACACTACAGGTTTGGAACCCCAGACCTGGACACGGTGAGAGCTGCCCACAGTCACAAGCAGTACACACAGACACAGATGAATCAACCACACCTGCCTCTAACATCAAAGCTCAAACTTTGGAATACAAAATTCTGTTTAATTCCAGAGACTGCTTGAAGGGTTTTTAAACCCAGCCCAAGCAAAAGACCTATGTGATCATCATTTTTAAAAAAGATCCAGGGGACATGGAATTTGAAATAGCCTAAATTTGTGTTTCCAGGCCATGGTCACTCAAAATAGCTCCAGAATAAGCTATTTCTTGTTCATTTTAAGAGGAGAGCTGTGGTTTTTATTGAATCAATGATTATGGTGCCGCAACATGAGATTCTGAGAATGATCCACTTTTTACCAGAGGAATCACCTGAATAGAAGCCTGGTACATGCATGGATCCATTGAATCCAAACCATCTGCTATTGCTTCTGATGAACCAACCTGCATCCATCTTAGGCTTAGAAGCCATAGTATAGTAAAAACAAACGAGGTTCATTCCCTGCTTATGATTAAATCTGTTTCTCAAGGATTAGGCTATGATTGATTGGTAGCCCTAACTACGAATGGTTCTGTACTGCCTGTTCCAGGAAACAGCAACCATGGCTTTGTTTCAAATATTTATTTATTTATTTAATATATATACAGCCCTGCCTGTATGTATGCCTACAGGTCAGAAGCAGGCACCAGATCTCATTATAGATGGTTGTGAGCCACCATGTGGTTGCTGGAAATTGAACTCAGAACCTTTGGAAGAGTAGTCAGTGCTCTTAACCTCTGAGCCATCTCTCCAGCTCCATGTCTTTGTTTCAAACAGTTGTAACGACCATCTTGTAACACTATCTTTGTTTCAAAAGGTTGTTATATATTTATAGTCATGACTACCTTACTCTGATTACCTTGTCACAACTGCCTTACAATCATGTCTTCTTTGTTTTAAAATGTTGTTATAACTATCTATAGTCATGACTGCCTTACTATGATTACCTTGTTACAATCGTCTTACAATCATGTCTTTGTTTTAAAAGGTTGTTAGGATCAACTTATTATGCTTACGTTCTGCTCCTGTAACCCTGCATGTTTTCTCCCACTTGGAAATCCCCTGAGTGTAAACAAGCCTTGTCTTTCTCACATCCAATACTGGTCTCCCAAATTCTGTCTTAGGGGAGGCAGACAGCCTGTGTACACAAATATAAAAGCTTATTTTAACAAATTGCTTGCTAAAATTAATTTGGTCATGGTGGTTTGGGTCAGTGGTCTTTTATTCTCAAAGCTCTGGGATTACCGACTTTGTCAGATCAATTGTTAGTGAGTTCTTAGATGGATGTGGGGGCGGGGTGGATTCTGGACCTCACTTGATTTGGTAAGCGGTCCATTTTGTTTACTTTGAGCTGGTTAGCAAGGATTCTACTTTGTTTTTGTTTGTTTGCTTGCTTGCTTTGTTTTGTTTGTTTGTTTTTTGAGACCGGGCTTCTGTGTGTAGCTTTGGAGCCTGTCCTGGCACTCACTTTGTAGACCAGGCTGGCCTCAAACTCACAGAGATCCATGTGCTTCCAAAGTGCTGGGATTAAAGGTGTGTGTCACCACCACCAGACTAAGAATCCTACTTTGAAAGACCAGTTTTTGGTCTGCTTTCTAAGTATTTGATTAAAGTATCTAGTTTGTTTGCTTGCTTTGAAAATCTAAGCGTTTGGTTTTGTCTGTTTGCTTGCTTGCTTTGGGATCTCTGCAGGATTTTGGATGCTGACTCTTTCCCTGGTTTTCAGTATTTTGTTCTCTTTTGGAATCTCAAAGGCATTCTGGGTTTTGTTTTGTTAGACTTGTTTTCATTGGCTTTGAAATGTTTTGGTTTATTATTTTTTCGGCCTTTGTCTCCCTACACTCCTCAAATTTACAGTTCTGAGTTTCTTTGCTGTTTCTCCTGTAACCTTACCAAGTATTAGCTAAGGAATTTTATGAACACTCACCAATAAAGATGCCACAGACATGAGGTACTTGTTCCCTCCCCCCAAAACTGGTGATATCAGGGGTAATGCCCCAGGGTGCACAATAACCTATGAGTGCCCCTTCCTGAGATGAAGGACCCAAGAACTGTCTTGGCTCACCCAGGAAGACACATCATGAAGGATTGGCCACCCAGTCTTGAGCCCCTCACTTTTCTGGAAACGTGTGGTATCCTGAGATCCTGTGGGATAGGGTCTCAGGGTATGTACTGAGAATTCAATTTTAAAAGCAGCAAGACTGACTCAAAATACATATTATCTACCTAGCATGGACAGGCAATTACTTTTAGGAGAAAAACAACCCGTGTGTGTGTGTGTGTGTGTGTGTGTGTGTGTGTGTGTGTGTAAATCTATGGGGAATAAGATTTCCATTTTTGGAGGAAATGTTTATTGCCAGGTACTATAGTTTTATATGTGTTCATTACTAACTTGCAACTATTTGGAAAATGAGGAGCGCTGAAGGTAACCTACACATTTGTGTCTTAGTTACTGTTCTATTGCTGTGAAGAGGTTCATGACCGAGGCAATGTGTAAAGTAGACATTTAGTTGGGAGTTTGCTTAGAGTTTCAGAAGCAGAGCGCATGGTGGCAGGTAGGCATGGTGGCTGGAGCAGTAGCTAAGAACTCACATCTGATCCACAAATTGCAGACAAAGAGAGACAAAACTGGTCCTGGAATGGGCTTTTGAAGCCTCAAAGCCTACCCCCAATGCCACACCCCCTCAAACAAGGCCACACCTCTTAATCCTTTTCAAGCAGTTCTGCGAACCGGGACTCAAACATTCTAATATGTGGCTAGTGGGGCCACTCTCGTCCAAACACTAATTTACTACGTCTAAAGTGGCTTATTTTGCATTCTTGACGAGGTCCTAGGCAATGAAGTTTAAAAAAAAATCAGTCATCCTGCTTTCACTAACACAAAATATTTGTCAAAAAATAACATTGGTCTATTCTAGAGTAGATGTTTCCTCTCCTCTTTCTCTTCTGGCCTTCCTGTCTCATGCCTGTCTTATACTCTGCCCCCCCCCCCAGCAGCTTTTTCCTTTTAATTCTCATGTTCACTGATAAGTGTCCTTACTATACAAACCAGTCCTAACATTCCTGTTAGCCTTAAAGACAAGTCAGGCCATGGTGGCGCACGCCTTTAATCCCAGCACTTGGGAGGCAGAGGCAGGCGGATCTCTGTGAGTTCGAGACCAGCCTGGTCTACAAGAGCTAGTTCCAGGACAGGCTCCAAAGCCACAGAGAAATCCTGTCTCGAAAAACAAAAACAAAAAAAAAAAAAGACAAAAATCTCGGTTTACCCTTGGTCACGGTTCCTATAGCTGAAGGGAACTCCCGGGGCATCAGAAGCTCCGTCTGGTCTCCTTAGTATCATTCCTGGGATCCTGGTGAGTCTCCCTGTCTGTTAAACACGGGTTCTGTTGTTCTAACAAGAAACCCACTAAATGTTCCTAGACTCACCACTGCTCTGCTCCTGGGTCAGGTGTAGTAACACATGGCTTTTCTGGGGAACGCCTTCATGCAGCCTGATTCCCTACAGCAGGGCTGGCCGACAGAAAGATGGTCCAGAGGCACTCGTATCTCCGTCTGACTGTCAGACTGCTGAAGAGTGGAACTGAAGGGATGGGAGTTTCTCTGGGGAGAGAGAAGGCCACAAAGGGAACTTGTCTCTCTGAAGGAGAGTTTACCCAGTTCTAATAACGTACAGGATGAGACTAAAAACCAGATGACCAGGGCAGAACCGCACCTTTTCCAGGACTGCTTGGATGCCTGTATTCCTGTCCCTCTCGTTAAACTTTGATCTTGACGACCTTAAACATGGACTCGAGGCATTTGTGGGATCTCTTTGTTCTCCTCTCCCCAACTTCCCAATGGGACCTGAATGAAATAAATCCTTTTCCAGTTTTCTCTCTTTTAATTGGCGTCTAGTGGAAGGGTGGCCAGACCTGACTGGGCACAAGCTATGACCTCCAAGTCACCTGCTAGAAAGCAGTCTGGGACACAATAAAAACAAAACAAAAACATTAGTCCCTCAAATTTTTAAAAGAGGGAGAGAGAACCTTAAGACTACATGACTTGATCTCTTGTGTTACTAAGTCTTTCTCACATCATTGAGGGAATAAACTTTTTTTTCTTCTAAATTGGGAGCATTTGCTGTCACGTAATTGTGCCGTGAATCTATCTTTGATAATTATTTTTGTATATTTTTTGTTGTCCTCATGTGATATTTGTGTCACAAAAAATTTTAACAAATTGTGGACACTTCACGTCTCTTTTTGAATTCATTATTGTTATATGCTAGAATTTTATGGCATGCCCATTTAAAGCTCAAGTACCTATTAAATTGAAATATTATGATCATATATTAAGGCCTCATAAATATATACTATTTATAAATATGAGTACTCTAAACATCTTGCAATCTATTAAAATGATATTTTTAGGAATATTAAATGTTTCATAAACCTTTATTGATATGTACATAGATTTTTATAAGGATTTCCTTCCAAAATAGATTCCAAATCTATATACCTAAAATATACATACATTTTTACTCCACTCATATAATTTGTAACATAAAGTTTATATGATTTCTTCAAAATATTTTTAAAGAATTGTTAAATGTAAGTTTTTATTACAGTTGGACTATATATAAATTACTAAGCATATGTTTACTAAAGATCTCTTTGCTGCTTCCTTTTCATAATGAGTTATAGGAAATATAATCCCAACAAGCAGTAATGTTGAAAATCTTGGTTTATTAAAATATATTTTTGTATGATTACTTATATAGACTATCTGTCTGTCTGCCTTATTTTTACATAATGTACTTACTGCCACGCTGGCTTATAAGTACATGCGCAGATAAACTAACGCTGTTAACTTGGCTGAGGTTCATTTTGGCTCATAGTCAAGCTAAATCTTAAGAAACCGAATAATGATAAAAGACAAAATGTGTATTTAATCAAAATGACCACATAGGTAAAAGAAACAGAGATGGCAAATGGCCCTAAATCTTCCTTTGGGACAATTAGCATGAGTTTTTAAATTAAAAAAAAAAATTTTTTAAATCTGGGCAGGAGAGATGGCTCCTCAGCAGTGCAAGAGCACTGGTTGCTTCTCCAGAGGACCTGGGTTCAAAGCCCCGCACTCACGCTGGTCAGCACTGTCTTCTCCAGAGGACCTGGGTTCAAAGCCCCGCACCCACGGCTGGTCAGCACTGTCTATAACCCCAGTCCTAGGATCTGCTACCCTCACCTGCACTCTGTGGGCACTGTCTGCACATGGCGCATAGACACACACACACACAGGCAAAACATCCATATACATAAAAAAAGAAATAAAAAGTTTAAATCTGCGTTTTAGACTACATAATCAAACAAATAAAACCATACTAATCTGTCCAAGATGTTATCTCTTTGATCCTAATCCCAATTCAGATTCTGCTTCATAGTTTCTACTGCTCAAATATATAAATTAACTTAGAATATGCTTTTTTTCCTAGTAAACAATTGACTTCCCTTGAGATA
This sequence comes from Neodon shergylaensis, assembly GCA_025134845.1. Taxonomy (NCBI): domain Eukaryota; kingdom Metazoa; phylum Chordata; class Mammalia; order Rodentia; family Cricetidae; genus Neodon; species Neodon shergylaensis. The sequence continues at coordinate 1,510,271 of JABTXL010003921.1, read as the reverse complement.
TTAAACTCTTCATTCCAGAAATTAAGAGGACAACTTATGTCTGTGCTTTTAGATATTTTTTCTATGTGTGTCTGTATTTACATGTATATATGAATACAACCATATTTTTGACCATCACCGACTCTTTAAAAACAAATGCATAAACAAGCAGGTTTTTCAAGATCCTTATTTTAGCGAGGTCTATGAAAGGAAAAAAAAATCCTTAAATTTTTTAATTTAAAAACCTACTTTAGGGCAGGAGAGATGGCTCAAAGGTTAAGAGCACTCACTGACTGCTCTTCCAGAGGTCCTGAGTTCAATTCCCAGCAACCACATGGGGGCTCACAATTTTCTGTGGTGAGATCTGGTGCCCTCTTCTGGCAGGCATGCATGCAGGAGAACACTGTATACATAATAAATAAACCTTTAAAAAAAATGCTACTTTATGATTTATCCAGACCTCCGAGAGTTTACAGACGACCTTAGTGTATTACATCATAATGACATGTTTAATAAATTACTCATCTCTGTTTTTTAGTTTAAAAAATAATAATGAAGTTATAAATGCCAAGCTTTTCCCTGGTCTAGATGCCATATACTTCCAGTGCCCATAAACGCTAATGAAAAGTAAATACTTGTTCTAACAAAAAACATTTCAAGCTGCATTTATAAGAACTTGATTTTTGTTAATTTAAATTTGGTTAAAAAAAACAGTCAATGTACTTTCCATGTGTTTGTAACTTTTAGATATCTAAGATTTCATGTTTTCTGTATTTTAGGTGCAGTCTTCTGAGCTTTCATTTAAAACTACCTCACGAAGACTGTTTCCTAGATTCTGTAATAATAGTACTGTTAAGATTAAAGCATGCTGGAGAAGGTTGTTTTGAAATATAGTTGTGACTTAGCTAGAAACAGTGTGAAGCTTATACAAGTTTTGAGATTTATTCAATTCCCTGAGATGAAATTAATGCTTGATTGTCTATGATATTCTCTCAAGGACTGATTTGTTCTAAATATCCTTTTTACTACAAAGGTATTTAAAATCTGTGATTTAATTTGCTTTCCCACTCAACGAAAACCTTTGTTTTTGAATAGCCAGTCATTGCTCTATATAGACGTAAAAGACGTATGTGCTTAAATCTATGCGTCTGTGCAGAGAGCTAAGCCATTTAAGTAGTCCTAACTCACATAGTGATGATGAAACTTGTACTGATGGACAAATGTTTAAGTCTGTTCATAAAATTGTGAGAGCAGGGCAGTCCAAGGCTTTCTCAGAGCCCCTGGTGAAAGGACAGAAGGAATCTAATCTGTGTCCTTGCCAAGGGCAGGCTTAGCAGGGTACAGTCTGGGGCTGGGCCAAAGCCTCAAAGAAGTTAGAGTTCCTATTCCTGGGAAGTTGGCTTTTCTCTCAGGAGAGACTAGAGCTATCGGTCCCAAGGCGCCGTGTGCTGGGTCCATGATGCCCTGGAGATACCCTGTGCTCCCTTGTGCAACACTGCTTGATCAGCTTCCTGCTGACTTTGCCCCACTGTATAATGGCTTCCTGCTGACTCTGTCCTATTTTTCTCCCACAAATTGTTTACAAAATTCTACACTTCTTAATAAACTTGCTTGGTGTAAGACATAGCTTATGCAAGATCACTTGACCTGAGCTTTTCTATCTTCCTTATCTTCTCATCATCTGGTCCTCCCCATCAGGACCCTGACACTGAGAAATGACATGTGGATCCAGGTCAATCAAATTTGATCTAGTAGATAAACAAATAATACATAATATTGTAAAAAATAACTTTTGTAATATATGAAAGAATAAATTTAAAAAATTTAACTTTAATAATTAAAAATCAAAATTAGTTACAAAATCTTCCAAAAAACAAAAACCCAGATGAGTCTATCAGCTGAAAGAAAAAAAGACATCGCATCAAAGGCTCCATTCTGATTAAAAGACCAGGACTATGTCCAGGAGTTAAGACGCATTCCCACATCATCTGAGAAGCGCTGTGTGGTATTCGTCTCCAATCCCGTTGACAAGCACGAATGCCAAGGTACTAAACATTTCTCTCACTTTTTAAGTTTCTTACATATTTTTGTAATTAGTTGTTAAAAGTTGTTCATGGCATCCGGGTGGTGGTGGCACATGCCTTTAATCCCAGCACTCGGGAGGCAGAGGTAGAAGGATCTCTGTGAGTTCGAGGCCAGCCTGGTCTACAAGAACTAGTTCCAGGACAGACTCCAAAGTTAAAGAGAAATTCTGTCTCATAAAAAAAAAATTGTTCATGGCATCCATTATTCTACCTGATATATTTCTGAATGATAAAATGTTACTAAATATTGTGTTCTTTCATTTGACCATGCTTTTCCATGTTACTATTTGCTTACCCTAAACCCTACCTTATTCAAAATCAATGTTTAGAAATTCGTTTTCATTGTTTTTTTATAAATACATAAATATATTCTTATTGTTAAGTATAAATTGGACAAAACAAAGCATCAAGTTTTTAAATTAAACTTTTGCCCCATTTATTCTAGCTAGAGATATCTGAAGATTTGAGTTGACTCTTCTTACCCGGATTAGACAAACGATATCAGTCTCTAGTAAAAACACCCACGATGGTTTGCACCTTCAGTACTGATGTTTAGTGATTTAATTTGTATTGAAAATGTCCTACACTACAATTACCCAGGATAAAAATATTTACTTTTTACTAATAAGAGAGGAGATAATCATTCTAAAGTCCCATTTAAAACCATTTAAATATAAGTAAGACAGTTCATGGGGTACAAATAACTGTAACTGCAGGGGGAACTATATTGTCAATCTCATTTAAATATGTAAATTTTGGTTATTTTAGAAATGTTTGTTTCATATGTTACTTTTACCCCATTAGACCAGACTGCATTCTTGTTTTTTTGTTTTTTTGTTTTTTGTTTTTGTTTTGTTTTGTTTTTGGTTTTTCGAGACAGGGTTTCTCTGTGGCTTTGGAGCCTGTCCTGGAACTAGCTCTGTAGACCAGGCTGGTCTCGAACTCACAGAGATCCGCCTGCCTAAAGGCGTGCGCCACCACCGCCCAGCCAGACTGCGTTCTTGATTACTTAATTTTAGATATTGTCACCCTTTTTCACATGCAAATGTTATGTCAGACACAAAAAGTGCAAAAAAAAAATTCAGATCCAGATCACATTGGGCATTGCTTTGATGTGATCCAGGATGTCCTTTCTTAGTGATCTTTGTCAGCTATTCCTCTCTCCTGACGACTTCTGTCCCACCTCTACTCAGCCCCATCTACATCAGATCCTAGAAATGAGCCTTCCTAGGTACAAGGGACCTTATAATATTTAATAAGTAATATGTGGCCCCCAAATGTACGAAATGTGGTGCTTGTCCAGAGGGCAACTGTGACGAAGACTCCTGAAATGCAGCTAGCTGTGGCTGCAGGAGTCATCGACTGCTTAGAATTTCAGGATTGTGGAGCCATTGGAACGTTGCTGGTCCAGAGGGTAATTACCTATCCAGGCTAGTTCTAGCCCTCCAGAGCAGACACGCCTTGCCCACCTCTGTGTCAGAACCAACTTCCTATAACTTATAGATAGAAACTTTCTAGAATTTATTAGCTGGTGTAGGAGGACCATCTGTTTATGTATTGCTTTCATTGGTTAATCAATAAAGAAACTGCTTGGCCTGATAGGACAGAACTTAGGTAGGCGGAGTGGACAGAACTGAATGCTGGGAAAAGGGCAGACAGAGAGAGCCGCCATGGAGCTGCCAGAGACAGACATGCCGAATCTTTCCCGATAGGCCACTGCCAGGTGTCAATATACAGATTAACAGAAATGGGTTAAATCAAGATGTAAGAATGAGCCAATAAGAGGTTAGAACTAATGGGCCAGGCAGTGTTTAAATGAATACAGTTTCTGTGTGACTATTTTGGGGGATAAGCTAGCTGGGCAGGGTGAACAAGAGGCCCCGCTCTCCCTGTAACAGTTAGCTGAGCAGACTATTAGCTTCTATGAACCCAAAAGCCAAGAATGTCACTAGATAGCATCTTGGACATATAGAAAGGCTTCCTCCATCTTACCATGCCTGCCTCTCTGCTGTACCTACCAATGTATTTTAAACTTGCCTTGGTCTGTGACTTTCTTTGTTCTGTGAAACTATATAAAAAGAAAACAAACTCTTCATGAAACTTCTACCATGTTGGAACATGGAATTTAGAGTAACCTAAATGGTCACTCAAAATCATTCCAAAATAAGCTATCTCTTGTTTCCTCTTTTTCCCCCAAGAGTTCAAAGTAAAATGTTACCTAGCCCACATATTCATAGTTTTGATCAATAAAAAGTATACTATGAATACATAGTTACCAAACTATCACAGTTCTGGGTGCTATTGACTTGGATGAAAAGCTGAGTCTACAGACGATTGCACAGTTCGTTGATTGGTTAGTAATAGCCATTATTTCATGGTAAGCAGAGTTTAAGGAGAAAATAGAGTTTGGGGCTAAAATGATGAACTAGAAAGGTTCCAACATTGAGTAAAAATGAAGTCAGGAGTGAAAGCTCGGAGTGGGGAAGAAAGCAAACAAAACAAGGGCAAGGCCAGTGGTAGGTGGGTGAGGAGGACAGAGTGAATTCAAGTGCATGGAAAATTGCCATTCAGTGAAGCCAAGACACTGCAGTGTAGGGCATGACACATCATGACAACAGCCAAGGAGTCGGGAAGGGCTAGTCCCGAGAAGCCAGGCTAGTGAGGGAGATGGGTCAGAGAAACAGGGGTGTAGGAGAAGACTGACCCACCTCATCTGCGTGTGAAACATGGATTTCACTGCCTCATGACTGAAAGACAAAACAGACACCCACAGGAAATCAATACCATCGGCTGCTCCATGACAGTCAGAAGAGCACATTGACAATCATAATCAGCTTCATCCCTCCCCGGGCAGGATGCTGCCTGGTATGGTGGAAAGCACACTGGAATAGGGTTGCAGGGGGTTACAGAGGGATTCACTGCTGAACAACTGACTTCTTTTCCCATGTCCTCCGTGTTCCACTTAGAATCCAGTAATGAAGCAGTCACGAGATAACACGCTTGAGAATAGACTGCTTGAAAATATAGGGATGCTATTACTGTCCCACTGACAAGCATGACGGATGAACGTGGTTTTTTTTGGATGACTCTCTTGGGAAGAGCTCTGAATTGCTTGTGTAGAGCCCACATACTGTTGGGGTTGAAACTGGCCCTGCTAATACCATATCCAAGGTTATTTCCAGTATGGTAGACAGACGGGCAATGACTGTAATGATCTTTCTCACACAAAAGTCAGCAAATCCAGGGAACACATAGCCACTCACAATTAGTAGATGCAAAGAAGCTACAGTAGACACCAGAGATGCCCTGAAGTAGGAGCCCTACGTTCCTAGATCTTTACAAGTGACAAGAGGGGCCTTGGGTAATTGGCACTTAGAGAAGCGCCATCTTGAAGTTGTGCATGGCTAAGTATGATTTCACTCTGCTAACCAGGCTAAACCTGAGCAAGACATCCTCTAAGAAAAACTCCATGAGGTTTAGGTGACAGAAAAACATAACACTCTAGAAAATGCTATTCTCAGAGTCCAAAATAAGCTTTCCTAATCTTTGTCATCTTTCTCAATAGCTTTAGACGCTATGGTCAGAAACAGGAAGAAAATAAGAAATCACAGTCCTGGCCATGTTGCCACTTCAACCTGATTCTCAACTGAGACCTAGAAATTACTGTCCCTGGCTTCAAGGAAGTTTTGGGGAGAAAACTGCCAATTCGTGGCTCAGAGTTGGCTATGCTATAAGACAACATCTTTATGAATAAAGGCAATGCATACTGCTCAGGCTTCATCCTCCAGATCTCCCCGGCCTGAGCCATGCACAATCAGGCCTTGGTTATTTATTGATCCCTCCTTTTGTGCCCCACTCCCAAGATCCAAGTGTCTGCCCACGTGTCTTTGATCTGTGCCTTCCTGGGGTCAAAGGGCTGGACTGCATCACCCAGGTTCCCTTGCTCTTTGGTTTTTGGGTGGAGTTGGCAAAGAGGAGGAGAACACGGTTGGAGTTATCCTGTAACCCCAGCCATGGTCTGCTTCTGTGCAGGCACTGTTGTATGGCACAGCTCAGCCAAAGGAACCGTATCATGGCTCAGACGTTCACTTGCTGCAGCAAGAGCTTTCTCTGTCAGCCTGCTATGTCCAGGAATGGTTTTAAGTGCTCAGCAGTGAACCCCTTGCCAGTCCTTGGCTGATCCTTCCTAAACCCTGCCTCCACACCAGTAAACTGTCCTTTCATTAAGCTCTGTTTAAGCAAACTATTTGAGTGTGTTTGTGTGTTTTCTAAGTTCTTGTGAGGCCTTAGCTAGCATAGGATCCTTCATTGATGGTTTGGCTCTAGGCAAATGATCCACACGGTTCAAGTTTTAGAACAGTAGCTAATGGTTTATCTAACACCTCTAGGCAGCTTCAAAGACTCAGAACTGACCAGGTAGAATCCTTCGACACCCACCTCACTGCCTTCCTCTCCTCATAACCTAGACTGAGACCCTGAGCTGCTGGACATTCGACATCCGCTCAAGTTCAAAAGTTTGACTTTGGTTGAAGTCAAGGGGAAAACTGTGTCCCATCCCCAAGGCACAAGCCCAGATAAAGGGGACACTCACTTGCCATTGTTGAAGATGACTGTGCAGTTGGGCCAGCAGTCGTGGTTCACCAGGCCTAGGTTGGGGAAGATGCCCACGCCCACTGCTTGTAGGCCTCTCTGGTCGCTGAGAGTGAAACCATTGCAGTTGATCTACCCAGGGGACAGGAGAAGACTCAGTCAACAGACACACATCCAGCACAGAATAGTCAGTCAACAGACATGCATCCAGTACAGAATAGTCAACAGACACGCATCCAATACAGAATAGTCAGTCAACAGACACGCATCCAGTACAGAATAGTCAACAGACACGCATCCAGTACAGAATAGTCAGTCAACAGACATGCATCCAGTACAGAATAGTCAACAGACACACATCCAGTACAGAATAGTCAGTCAACAGACACGTATACAGTACAGAATAGCACCCAAGCCGCTGAAAGGCTTTGAAAATAGAGAACTCATTGCTTAAACTAAATGACCCAAAAGTCATGGATCTGGGAAAAGGACAGGCAGGGATGGGGGAGAGGAGGGTAACCCAGATAGGAGGGAAGTAATAGAGGTGGGACGAGAGTAATCAGAATATATTATATGCATGTATGAAATTGATGAATAATAAAATTGTCAACATTTTTTAGAGAGAGCCCATTCTTGTCCTGAAGATGCCTGGAGTCTGCAAGCCTTTTCCTGTTTCCTGTATGATTTCAAATGATCCCCAAAATAAGAGCCATGAGGGGAGTCTCACATTTACCAAAGCACTACGACTTTGAACCTTCCAGTAGTTCTAACCTAATAAAGCTACATATAGGAATGTTGGTTCCTTGATTTCATGTCTAGGTCTCAGGAGTCCTTTTTAATAACCATCCTGGTTTACCTCCCCATGCTCTGTGGGGTGGGCGTGAGTCCCAGGCAAAGAAGAATAAATACTCTGGGCTAGGAAAGGTGGCATACACCTGTATCCCAGCACTCCGGAGGAGGATACAGGAGGCTTGGGAATTCAAGGCCAACCTGGGCTACATGGTAAGACACCACCTTGGATAGATACACACACACACACACACACACACACACACACATACACAGAGGGAGAGAGAGAGAAATATGGTGGATTAAACTAGCATCATTTTAAGTTTCTTTCCCTTCCGAATACATTCGGCCTTCGCTCCTGAATCTGACTGGTCTGCTTCTGGAAGCTTCTTAGATATATAATACTTGGTGTCAACATGGCCCCTCTAATATAAGAAATCATACTAGAAGATTCTAGGTTTATTTTAATGGGATCATTTAGAAGTCTGCTTCTGAGTTCAGAATCAGAAGGGCTAGTAGGTATTTCTGCTATACCTGGGGTGCAAGAGGACAGACTTCATGTCTCTGACTGCCTGGTTTAGCAGCTATGGTCATGGAAACAGAAGCCACTGTTCTGGGCAGCTGGGGCTTTCTTCCATCTGAGCAACTCTATGTTCCCAAAGGGGAAGAAGGGAAAGAGGGAGGAGTCAGACACTGGGGACAGAGCAGGGGAGGCGGAGGGGACGCAAGGCCGTACCACGCCGAAGATGTGCGAGATATACTGCATGCTGAACTGCTGGCTCTGCGGGGGCCAGTACTGCAAGAACGTGTCCACGTCCACCCGAAGCTCCTTCTGCTCCTCTTCCCCAAAGTGCTCCACGTGGTTCTGCAAGTCATCCACTGACACCAGGCAGCCCTCTGTGAGCCCAGTGCCCTCTCTCTCCACCCGCCACATGATGCGGGCTGCCAGCCTGTGAAAAGAGGGGAGGACAGCGTTAGGGAGACCGAGAACACTCATCATCTGTTCGGTCATTTACTCACTCATTCAGCAAACACCAGTGCCGAGTGCACGCTGGGCACAGAGTCAGGGGCACACTTCTATCAAGATGCTTCTTACACCATGTGAGATGTCGGTAAATAAGAGCATTTTTCAAGCAGTGCTAAGTGCTAGGCAGAAAACAAGGGTGGCTGGGGAGAGGAAGCTAAGGGCACCAGGGCAGTGTGGACCAAGAAATGCATCTGACTGGCCCTGGGACTGAAGGAAGAGAAGACATGTTATTCTGAGGTCCATGACAGAGTAAGAAAGCCCAAAGGCTGCAGCACAGAGAACAGGGAATGGAGACAGAAGGTAGTTAAACAGGCAGGAACCAAGTCACGTGGGGTCTGGGACACTGAAACATGTAGCATCCTGGGTCTTAGGCCTAAATCCTGAGAGATGCAAGGCAAAATGGGCCAGGAGGGGACCCTAATGGCCTTTGAGTCTAACACGGGGGGGTGTACTTCACCCCAAGGGCTTCCTTGTTGACTATTAGGTGGTACATCCCCACAAAATGAATTCTGCATTCCAGAGACCCTTGGTGTCACCCTGCCACCTGCTGACTGGGGACTGGTGGTCCAGGCAGACATGCTCCTGCAAAGAGAGACTTCTCATTTTGCTTGGCACAGTGCGGGCACTATTTCTTTCTGTTTGGGTCAGAATTATTCTTAGAAACGTGCCCTTCTAGGTTCTCCAGGTACCTGGGAATCAAATCTCTACAGATCTGAGGGCAGCATGGAGGAAAATAAGGTTCAGGATAAGGTGTGGGGAAGAATCTCTGTGAGTTCAAGACCAGCCTGGTCTATAAGAGCTAGTTCCAGGACAGGCTCCAAAACCACAGAGAAACCCTGTCTCGAAAAACCAAAAAAAAAAAAAAAAAAAAAAAAAAAAGGTGTGGGGAAGATCAGCAGCTTCTAAATCCCAGGGATATGGTCCCTGGAAGAGAACAATGGGTGATGGAGTTCAAGTCAGTAACTGATGTGATCACTGGGAGCTGTGCAGAGGAAAGAGATCAGGAGAAGACGTCATTTAGGGCCCTGAAGAACGTGACTCCAGTAGAGGGAACAAGGAGGGAGCGAGGCCTTAGGGGTTTCATCCTGTAGATTCCTAAAAGTTCCCAGGAGATGACTCTATTCTTTCTTTGTGTTTGTTGTTGTTGTTGTTTGGTTGTTTGGTTAGTTTTTTGTTTTTTGTTTGTTTGTTTGCTTGCTTTTTGAGACAGGGTTTCTCTGTGTAGCTTTGGAGCCTGTCCTGGACTTCACTCTATAGCCCAGACTGGCCCGGAACTCACAGAGATCCGCCTGCCGCTGTTCCCAAGTGCTGGGATTAAAGGCGTGCACAACCACCGCCTGGCTGATGACTCCATTCTTGATTACCATACCTCGTGAGCCCTGCAAATGCTTTTAATTACCAGTATCCGCACCCCCTTTGCTCTGAGGTCACTCTGGCTTCCTACACACCTGCCCAGATCCCAGCGCCAACACCTTCCAGAAGAGCCGCCAGCCCTCGGTGACTCTCAGCCGGAACTCTCAAGCTAGGCCGAGGTTCCTAGCAGTGGTCCCGTGTGGAAGTTGGCATCATGAACGCAGGTTCCTGAGATGGTGGAAGGACCATCGTACAGTGAGCTCACTGTCTCAGAAAATCGCCTAGTAAAAGAGACGCATGCTGCTAAGCGGCAGAGCGTCTTGTCAGAGCTTCATTTTCATTTTTTTTATATTTATTTATTTATTTTTGGTTTTTCGAGACAGAGTTTCTCTGTGGTTTTGGAGCCTGTCCTGGAACTAGCTCTTGTAGACCAGGCTGGTCTCGAACTCACAGAGATCCGCCTGCCTCTGCCTCCCAAGTGCTGGGATTAAAGGCGTGCGCCACCACCGCCCTGTGCAGAGCTTCATTTTTAATCTTGTTCTCCAGAGAAATCAGAAACCCTAATTTTCCACAGCGTGTAATTTTCCGAATTTCAAAGTTTGGCAGATCAGGTTTTTTTATTATTATTATTATTATTAAATATTGAGAAGCTATGCAGGAGCCTGTAGACCTCTCTGGGCGCTACAATTTGGAATCACTGCTATAGATGCCCAGTGTCCCTCTCAGACCTAAAGAAGTGAGAGGAACAAAAGACCTGAGACTTTTGCACTCAGCCTGGCGTCCTGAGAGCTGAGAATGCGGTCACCTCTGCCGTCCCAGCCTGAAATTTGGAAATCCCAAGCCCTGTCATGGGGACCAGCTCTGACCTGATGTTCTCATTGGGCACCTTCCCGTATCTCTTGATGGCGGAACACTCGTTCTTGTGGTTCAGCCAAGCGTCCTTCTGGCACGTGCGGTCACAGTAATGGGCGAACTTGCACTGCCCGCAGCGGTGGAGCTTCTCCTGCCTCTTGAAGCAGGTGTGGCACACGACGTTAATGAGGCTGCAAGTGAAGGGGAAAATGAAGTCAAGAAGTACGGGGGCTGGATGGATGGCTCAGAGGTCACGATCAAATACTGCTCTTGCATAGGAGCCAAGCGTGGTCTCAGCATTTACTCGGGTGGCTTATTACAAACTGTAATGCCAACTCCAGAGGATCTGATGCCTCTGCCTCGGAGGCCATCCACCTTCACATGCCCATACACACCTTCACATAATCAAGAAGATAAAAAAAATAAAGAGGGGGATGCCTTGACCATATATTTTTTTTTTTTTTGCAAATAACACATTGCCACATACTAGGCAAGTCATAAAGAGGAGAGATCCGGTCTGGCTGGGGGCACATCTGCAGAGGTGGGGGAGTGTGATGCCAGCCCGGACAACAAAAAGGAGAAAAACAGATTTACACTGTTTCGAAGTTAAAATTGTGTGCTGAAGAACTAATTTCATCCAGAAGAGACATTTAGAATGACAACTTCATTTTGAAAAGTAGAAATCTAAAATTCAAAATGATAAAGACCATATTCTGAGTCAGAACTGGAACCCAGGTCTCCCATCTGCCAGTAATGTGCCCTTTCCATGCACCCTGCTATGGTCTGGGTACAGTCTAAATGTGGGAGCTGTAATTGCCATTGAGAAGTACTAAGACAGGGGAAACAATTAGACTATGTGTTTCGAGGTGGGGCCTTCGGGAAGGAGTGTTCATCAAGACATCAGATTGGAGCTACTCTTCCGTATGCATTGGGGCTGGGCTTGGAGCTTAGTGGCAGTGTGCTCAGTGTAGACAAGTCCTGGGTTCAATCCTAGCACAGTAATAATAATAATAATAAGCCCTAATAGAGCTGCCGACATGCCTCAGTGGAAAAAGGTTTTCCTCCAAGCCTGACAGCATGAGTTCAATCTTCAGGACCCACAGAGTAAAAGGAAAGAACCCCTGCAAGCTGTCCTCTGGCCTCCACATGCACTTCGTGACATGCTAACACACGTGTGTATGTACACACACACAAATGTAATTTAACATGCCCCCAAATAATCCATTTTAAAAGAAGAGAGGTCACCTGATGTGGGTGCTAGAAACTGAACTGCAAATGCAGTAGACACTCCTAACTGCTGAGCCATCTCTCCACCTCGTGTTTGGTTTCTTGACAGTGTCTCCTACAGCCCAGGCTAACCTCCAGTTCACTGCATAGGAGACCTTGAGTTTCTGATCCTTCTAGTTTAACTACAAAGTGCTTTTTACCTCTGGACTTGGCCTGTACCAAGAATGAGCCAGATGTCCTGCCCTGCCCTTCTGTCGTCCACACGACCTATGGCTCACTGGGACAAGGTTCCCCAGGCTGACTCAGAAGGAAAGAATGTGCTTTAACTGGCCTGGCCTCTAGGTGCCTATGAAGTGACTTAATATACTTTGAACAGAGCAAGCACAATCATTATAGGAGCAAGCTCCTATATTATATCCCTAGAAATAGGTTCCATGCACTATTCCATGCATGGCCCCAATGTCGTCAGAGTGACTTTGACCAGGAGGAAGCTGTGGGGAGATCCCTGAGGTTCTTACAGTAAAATCTTCACCCACGGCTGAGAAACAGAGAGACATTTACAATCGCTCGCTAAGCCGTGGATCAATATCCCTACCAGCTCCAGCATACTTCCTCATGGTGCTGGTCAGTTTTAACTGTCAACCTCACACAGCGTCTCAGTGAGGAACTGACCAGCTCTGGTTGGCCTGTGGGGATGTCTTGATATCTTGATAATTAATTGATGTGGGGAGCTGTAACCATTCCTTAGGGCATTGGTGGGTTCTGAACAGTATAGAAGAGAACGGTTCGAGGAAGGCCAATTAGCACATGTTTACTGTATCTCTGCTCTTGACTGTGACGTGATTGAGCTCCTGCCTTGATTTTCCTGAAACGATGGACTGCATCTGTAATTTCTAAGCCATATAAACCCTTTTCCTCCATGTCATTTTTGTCAAGGTATTTTATCATATCAACAGAAATGAAACTAGGACACTGTTAAGTGTCAAACCAGGGACAAATGTTTGAGGTGAACATTTAACATATCAAAGCAGACCTGGCTTCCAGGTTCACCAGCATCCCTCAGCTCCTACCTTTTACGGGGTATGGCTGGCATACCTCACTCTCTGCCCTGAACTCTCCAGTCCAAGGATTGAGCTGCCCTTCCCCCAGGAGCTCTTTCCTATATAATCCAGACATTTTGGTTACCTGCCCCTTTATTGTACCTTTGACCTCCAGGTTGCTACGTTTGAGATCCCCCCTCCCTCCCCATCTCTCCACATGGCTCAGGGTCATGACCACTCTGGACTTTCCCAGATATTCCTGACTCTGCTTTCTGTTCACACTCGACTTTTATCCATAATATATTTTATTTCTTTTTCTTTTCTTTCCTTTGGTTTTTTGTTTTGTTTTTTGAGACATGGTTTCTCTGAGTAACAGCCCCAGCTGTCCTGGAACTGGTTCTGTAGACCAGGCTGGCTGCAAACTTAAGGAGATCAGTCTACCTCTGCCTCCTGAGAGCTGGGATTAAAGGCATGCCACACCACAGCCCAGCCATAATAAACCTAATTTTTCTAATTTACTTATTTTTATGCTAATTGGTGTTTTGCTTGCATGCATGTCTGTGTGACAGTGTCAGAACCCCTGGAACTGAAGTTACAAATTGTTGTGAGCTGCCATGTGGGTGCTGGAAATTGAACCCAAGTCCTTTGGAAGAGCAGCTAGTGCTCTTAACCACTGAGCCATCTCTCCAGCCTCTCCTTTTTATTTATTTTTTTATTCACCTGGTGCCAAAACCATGGGAATGGCTTAAATGAGTTCCCTCCCCAAGGAACTCAGCTGCTCTGAACCAAGCTGCCTATCTGACTCTCTTAAGGTATGTACAAATCATTTGCAACCCACCAAATTTGATTCTAGAGTCCTCTTCTTCAACTTAACTAACCAACCCTCCCTCCTCCCCAATTCATTAAGTGTCCTCTCTCCATACTATGCTCTTTCGGGCCTCCCACAAGGTAGGCATCTCCCTCCTGTGCCCTCCAGGGCCCCATCACACGGGCATCTCCCTCCTATGCCCTCC